>WBMW01003333.1:862149-1157590 GCA_013396635.1 Penelope pileata
TTTTTTTTTTTTTCTTTTTTGCACACAATTGGAACTCACTTCTCTGTCTGTTAAACTAGCTTGGAGACAAAAAATCAGAAACTTACTTTTTGTCTGTAAAGCAGAATGAGGAAATGGCGTCACTGTCTTCTTTTGGGTTTTAAGTGCCTTTTAGGACTGAGTAACTCTGATGCTGACTTTGATGAAGCTGCATGTAGCAGGCTAGAATTCGGTTTCTAGAGCAGATTAAAACCTGTTCTAGGATTGCTTTGCATTAAAGGGTCTGGCATGAATAACAGATTTCTGATGTCCTTGGCTTTGGTTTAATTTTTTTTTTCCCTCAACTGTGATTTTTATTTATTTATTTATTGTAATTTATTGTAACAGCTCTGAAACCTGCTACATTAGCAGCCCAGGAGACTAATGTCACAAAGTGGCAGCCTGAGTTATGCCACAAACGCACTCTGATAGGATTATCTCTAGGCAGGAGAAGAAGAGTTTAATCACCCCTGTCAACTCATTAGCCCTTCTCTTCTGAGGCAGTCACAAAGGGTCCCACTTAGTGTCAGTAGTGTTGGTAGCTATTCTGAAATAAATACAAATCCAGCTCACTTTAAATCAGGCCACCGAACAAGTCGTAAGCTGCTGTAAGCTGTTGTTATCATGTGAGGCTGAAGTGGCTCTTTTAACACCCTGCCACTTTGATAGGGTTGGCTCTTCCCTGAGGACTTCTCTAAGTTAATTCTTGCCCTGTTTTATCTATCTACTTCTCACGATTTTTAATGCAAAATGCATAATGTGAATTGTTCCAAAGACTCCTGTGGAAAATAGTTACCCACATCTTCAGAGCTTGCTGAGGTGAGCACCATTCCCCACTACAGCACTGCTCTTCATGATAAGGAAATCCAGGGAAAGAAGCTGGCATGTTTACAAATAATGCCCTATTTTCCCTGACAGATTGGAGAGCAAGGCTACAGTACGCACCTTCAATACTACTTCCTTCCTTCACCTTTGGTAATACAGTTGAGTTAACCTGAAGGACGATCACTTTCTCTCCATTGTCTGCTGAGCAAGTTGATGAAGTGGCCGCCTTTCCTCTGCTAACATCGAGAACGTGAATATAGTCTGAATAGTCTACATCACTCCACTGATTCAGTCAGTCAAAGTCTTTTTCTGTAGCTCCCACTGGGATTCCTGCTGACATTAGGGACTGTGGATTGATTTGCCAAAATATCTCTTTCAGAAAAAAGTCTGTTCTGACCCTTTCTCTTTTCTGTCACCATAGGGAGACCTCCAGAGGTCCCTCATTCAGGTGGATTTTGGAGATGGCATTGCTGTTTCATATGCCAATCTCAGCTCAACAGAAGATGGGATCAAGCACATCTACCAGAACGTGGGCATATTCCGAGTGACTGTGCTGGTGGAAAACAGCCTGGGATCTGACAATGCTGTCCTCTACCTGCATGTAACGTGTATGTATGTTCATACTTATTAGCTTCTGTCATTCTTAAAAGAATTATCACTTGCTCTGAGAGATGATGTTTGGGACTTTGCAGCTAGGAGAGGAGTGATGGGAGATGGTGGTTGTTTGTCCTCCAGCAGAGGACTCCAGAATGGGAAGTGACACAGGGAATAGTGATGTTTGTTTTTTGAACTATGCTTAACCTCTAATTTTGGGTGGTCTAGTCTGAGATACCTTGAAGGAGTGTCCAGCCATTTCTGAAATGCACTGTCATTAGCATGTTTACAGTTCTAGGAAAATAAAGACATCCAGGATATTTAATCATTTTTAAAACCTTGACTTTTACTTTGTACATGTTTTGCCCTCTAATGAAATGCAGCCACATTTGGGATGGAAACTGGTGCATTTCAGTCTTTCTGTTGTCATAGGAACCAAAATCCTGGTGTTAAAGAGTATAACAAGAAAAAATATTATCTTCACATTGCTCTTTTGCTGTTCTTTTCAACCTTTTTATACTTCATCTGTCTCTGATTTACAACTGAAATGTATCTCAGTCCTTCTATAAAACCAGCAATGTGTTCTTTCATCTTTATTCTTGCACATGCCTGTGAACCCAAAGGGTTTAACTGTTACTGAAATTTTGTAGTATCTCTGATGGATTTTGTTTGGGACTATTGTTTTACATGGCATGATTATTTTCTTTTGTTTGTTTGTTTTGTTGTTATTTTTGTTGAGTTTTGTTAATTTGTATTTTGGACTACATGTCTATGTGGCAGATTTACTGGACAAAAAGAAAATTCAAAAACTTAGTTGTTTTTATTTAAGTTATGCTTACAGAAATACTACTGACACTCCATCAAATTAACTCCACATATTGTCTAGATAATTTAGCACATTCCATACTTAACCTCTGGTTTTGGAGTTATCTCACGTAGCATGGAAGCAGCTGAGTCTTTAGGGGAAGAGGGCAGCTCTTTAATGGTGCACAGTCATATCAACAGATGGGATCAGTGGGAGCTGTATCTGTGGGAAACAGGAGGTTTATGAGGGAGCACAAGGGGAGCAGGAAGAAATACCTCTCTGAATGCCTTCCTTGAAAAAGACCTTGGGTTCATGATTGCAGTGTGCCATTTATGATTCCCCTACCTGAAACTGTGGTAAACTTTTATGTCAGAAGAGCCATGTTTGAAAAACTTGTATCTTGCAAAAAAGAAGTGTACTAAAAAATCAGATTATTTCCAAGTCTTGTTTTTTAATTTGTGTACTTAGCCCATATCACTTCTGTTCTGAGACACTGCTGAGTCAAGGTAAGGTCTCAGTTTTTAGATAGCTACTGTTTTGTGATGTGTTTTTTTTATTTTTTATTTTCACTGGTTAGTTGGTTGATTAGTTTTGCTTTAGATTTTTAAGTATCTTCCTATGACAGAAAAGGACCTCTGCTCAGAATAGCTATTTATGTGCTTTTACTTAATTTCTTCATTAACTGTGCAAGAGCAGATTTGGTACAGTGGTCAGTGCCCGTGTTTGCAGAAGAGAAGTTCTGGAGTCACATTCTAGTTTGCCTTCCTGCTTGTGCGTGGGTGCTTAGCAGGGGAGCTGCAGGATGCAGAAATCCTCCTCCCTCTGCTGCTTCTTACCAAAGGCAGCTCAGCAGGAGACATGGCCATCTTTTTTTTTTTTTTTTTTTTTTTTTTTTTTTTTCTCCCCACTCCTTGTAAAAGGTCATTGGAAACAAATGGAAAGGTGTTTTGGTGGTTGATATTTCGCAGGAGGTTCTGACAGCCCTCTGTGAGCAGGGTTTGTAATCGTTTCCTGTTTAACAAGAGACAGTTCCACAGGGACCACTGCACACGCTCAGCCTATCTGTACGGTAATGAGCCCACACGAAACAATAACCACTTTCTCATGCAACCACAAAATAGAAAGAGAAAGCAGGTGTCCAGCCCTCACCCTCACTTGTATATTGGCTCTCTGGGTTACAGCTGATTTAATCAATTTTCTTGAGCTGTGGAAGGCCTAAGAACTGTTTTGATTGTTTTAACAGTACAACAAAGCCATATCTAGTTATGTTCATGCAACTTAGCAGCTGATAAAGGATTTATTTCTGTGTTGTGTATAGAAAAATTCAATATGAGACTTAAATACTGCATGATTGTTGCAGCCAGGCCTAGATTACACATGCCTGACCCTGGAGAACCACAGCCTGAGAGACATGTCTCACTGTTCTCTACATGAGAAGAATGAGGGACCTCAGCACAGATTGCAAACCGAGCATGATGCTATTCAGACTAGCAACGGACTGGCTGAGGCCAGAGTTGTACAGTAAATCCAGTCTCCTCTAGAGACTAATGCCCAGATCCACAAAAGCTTCTAAATCCTATGGAAATGCTTGCTTTGACACTCAGCTCACTGGTAAGCAAAGGGCCCAGGCTGCTTTATTTTGCTTGGGGTGCATAAGCATGAATTTGGCCTCTGGCAAGTTTTGTAAAAATACATGACCTGACAATAGTAACACACTGTACTGCTAAAATTCACAGAAAAGCAATGTGCAGCCTGAGCATCCAGAAATTATAGAAGGGGCACTAACTGGGTGACCTCTTGTTACAGAGCTGATACATAAGTGCAGGAGACCTTAGGGCTTCCAGCACCCTTCCTTACCCGTGTCCAGCAGCGTTGCTGAGGGCAAAGCTGCAGGCACTGAACCACAGTGTTTGTGATCGCCACGATCAGAGGAAAGTCTCCTCCCAGTGCTCTCCTCATCCTGCTGCAGCCCTGGGGCCAGTGCACACAGCACTGCCTTTGCTGCTGCTGGTCCAGGGATCCACAGTGCAGATTGTTGTGAGGCAGGAGCATTTCGGGGTGCATGGGCTGTAAATCGTGTGTAAAATGTTTCTCTAATCAACAGCCTGTCTGGACTGACAGATTACTAAATTCCCCCTGAGAAATTAGTCCTGCATTTGCCTGAATGCTTCAGAACAATAGCACTTATCCAAACAAGAAGCTTCTCCCTTACCATTCTCAGGGACTTGTACACAGTTTTTCCTGGGGCAGATGAAAGGCTGTCACATAAAGCTCAGAAATGAATTCTCTTCAAACTTAACCTGGGAGGAAGCAGTCTCCTCGTAGTTAAGGGCCTATCCAGAATGAGCTATCCCCATCTGCTGGCCAGATAACAGTTCAGCATTTCATCCTCTTTGACCCATCATCAGCTATTTGCAGAGAAATACTGAGGCAGAATTGACTTTTTTGAGTCATTCTTTCATGTTCTTTCCGAGCTGGCATATGGCTCAGATCTGAGGAGGTGTTCTCTGCAATGCAGGATCTTTTAAGCTGTGCTCAGATCAGCTGTGTAGTTATGTTGGAGTGGATTAGACTTTACATGGTCTCCATTGTCACTGCTGTAACTGCATCAGGTGTTTGGAAATACATTCCTTTAGAGGTTTGTGCTGGCATTTGGCAAATATCCCAAAGGATACCTGAGCTGCAAAATATTCAGCCTGGGAATTTGCTGTTTTTCAGTTCTCAGTGTCTTGCTGAGAGCAGGCACAGCCAGGTCACAGGAATGTGCCTGAGCAGGGGAATTCCATTAAAATCAGAAGGATGAAATTGCAGCTTCTCAAGAATTTGAAAGAAGAGTGTTGGTTGCTTGACTACTGAAGGAAAAATGAGCCACAGTGTGGTCTGTAGCAGGCTTTGGTTAGTTTGATCACGGATGACTCTTCATTGGGCTGCATTGTGTTAATTAGTAGCTGTATCTATACCCCAGATAAATCTGTGTTTTAGTAATGAGTCAGGAAGAGTGGTCCTTGTGTATACTGACACTGTTTATACAGTCTGATTTGGGAGAATTTTTCCACGTCTCCACATATGTGTGATGTATAGGGTTGCCAGATATTTGCTCCAAAACGTGTAGCATTTTTCTGGGTTGAAAAGCAAGGTAAAAGTGAAGATACATGCATGAGATGTTTTCTGAAAAATCCTTTCCTGAAATATGAAAGATCCTTTAGCAAAATATCTCAATTCCATATGGACAATGCAATCGATCCTCTCAGGCAGTGGTCTCCACTTCTCATCACTTGGAAGCTTGAAGATATAGGAAGTAGCTTTAATTTGTTTTAGAAACCCATGTCCCCATATCACCTGGGAATTTCTTTTTCTTTCTTTCATTTTTAGGACAATTGCTTTGTTCTCTAAATGTACAGTCAGAACACATTCTAAAAAATAATCTATAGGACAAGATGTAACAACAAAGGTTTTTGTCTCCAGAAGATGAGAAATGTGTAACCCTGGGCATAATGTCACTTGTCGAATGAATTATGTTCTGTTTATACTAAAAAATAAAAGTTTATTGAGGAAAAGAGGGATTATAAGGTAACATTAAAATGAAGGCACTCAGTGAATAACTGTTCAAACAGAATTTTGTCTAGTATAAATAGATACAGTATTGCTGAAGCTCACCAAATCATAACAATTTGCGTCAGCAGAGATGCTCTATGTCCACTAAAGCCAATTGTGCTGCACATTCTTATGTCTTCCTAGTGAAGGTCATATTCACATAACTGGGCTCTGCCTCTATTGTTTAAGTGGTTTATAATGTCACTGGGTATCTGACATCCATGCAGTAAAGAACCCAGGATTTCAGTTCCCGATACAGGGATGGTTCCTGTTTTATGCAGAGCAGATTTAATCTTGCCTCTCTATATCTGGCATCAAGCCAACACATTAAATGTCATGCCCCAAGGTGATTTAGGACAATTTTCCTCAAACCAGTGGGTCTCCTCTCAGGCCCCCTCTCTTCCTATTTGAAATTTCACGGAGAGGGAGGACTCACCTCTTGTTTCTGTCTCTGCAGGCCCCTTGGAACACGTTCATTTATCTCTCCCATTTGTTACCACAAAGAACAAGGAGGTCAATGCCACGGCAGTACTGTGGCCAAGTCAAGTGGGAACACTTACGTACATCTGGTGGTTTGGAAACAACACAGAGGTTTGTATTTCCTACGGACTGAGACCAAAACAATCCAGAAGGATCTCTGTGACTGAGGAGAGAGGAAGAGAGGGGTCTGAAAATGCTTCTAAATAGTCCCCAACACAAGGAAGTTGTAAACCAGAGGAAGACACAGTAATTCTTGGTTCTTTGATGTACCAACATTGAAATGTAGGAACCATTTTGTGATTGTTGCTGTGACTTAGCTACAGGATTTATTGGCATTTCATGCAAATTTCCAATAACTTTGTTACCTGCATTTTCATCCAGGGTAGAAGTAGAGAGCCAAAGTCCCAAAGAGTTTCTAGTATGCTTTTCCCTCCCTCACTTCAACAACAACAACTGAAAACAGCATGCAAAACATTCTGCTATCTCTGTGCTTGGGGAGAGTTGGTAAATCTACGCTGGCATTACAACTGTTACTGTACGTACTTCTGTTGCTGTAGCGCCCAGGAACCCTTATTAGTCTCTAAGAGGAAAGTTTCTCATGGCTTTTGTATAGCTGAGAGGGACCTTCAACCACATGTGGTTATCTTCCGTATAATGCAGGTTGGAGGACTGCATTAATATTTCCTGCTTTATTTACCTCCATGTGATTAAAGTAGAATTTGGCTTTTTTGTTGTTTTGTGTTAATAATATCCCTCAAATGATGGAGAAATCACTGTTTCTTTCTTACCCTCTCCCCCAACTTTTTCCCCACAGCTAATTATCCTGAGTGTTAAACATATGCTCTGTGTTTGTAGTCTGAATTTATCTGGCTCTGGTTTCAAGCTGTTGGATCTTGTTACGTCTTTGTGTGTAGATTAAAGAACTCTCTGTACTATCAGAAATCGTCTCCCCCTAGAGGTACTTACCGGCTGTGATTGTCACCTTTTAACCTTCCCTCTGATCTGCTAAGCTCATAAGTGATCAGAGTTGGTCTAACTCTGTTCTCATTGAAGTGAGAGTTATGCCACAGACTACAATGGGAACAGAGTTTGACTTAATACTGTGCGCTTTGAAGATCTCATCCAGAGTTCATTAATAAGTGAAAACAGAAGTTAGGGCAGACACTGCTGAAAGGCAGCACAGCAGAGCAAGCTGAGGGGATCTGTGTTCTCTCTAAAAAACATCCTTTTCCAAAAGCAACATCCCCATGTCTAGGGATAACACAGGAGAGCAACTGAGAAACCTTGATTTGCCTACTGGTTCTGCTGCAGCCTCCTTTAGTGACCTTAAACAAATCACTTAACAGCTCGATCTGTGAAAGGAGCATGACACCAGAGCCTTGAGTCTGGTGGGCCCTCATATTAGGATCTGCGCCTCTCTCAAGAGTGCAACAAAGACATTTTAACATGGGATTCCGAAAAAGCAGCTTGCTCAGTGGGAAGCCTCCTGGAGACAGCTAGTAGGGAGTACTGGGGTCTTAGAAACCAACTCCTTCAGAAATTTTAGGTACCCTACTTTGAGCTCCAGGAAGACTTTTCCACTTGGATTCCTGAATCATCTCCAGAAAATTGGCTTCCGTGTCACAAGATTTTTGTCTAAGTTTCTAAGCTGGAACTGATTCCCAAAACCATCCCAAGTGGCCAAAGAGCCAAACTCATTTTTGCTTTTCTTTTACAGCAAAATTAACTTATTTTTTCTTTTTCTGATGTATTTGCAGCCACTTATCACTTTGGAAGGGAGCATCACATTTACATTTTCTGTGGAAGGGATGAACACCATCACTGTTCAGGTCTCAGCGGGAAACGCCATTCTTCAGGACACAAAGACCATTGCTGTGTATGGTGAGCCCTTCCCCCTTCACTTTACAGAGAGTTTACAAGACCTTTATTCCAGGATACTTTGAGTGAGGTTGTAAACTCAGTCCCAGTGGCATCAATTCAGCATAACATCTCTGAAGGTCACTATCTGACATTAGTCCAGACTGAGAAGATCACAGAATGTTGATCTCTGTCCCAAAACGCCCTGTGTCAAGTCTGTCAGTATGTGGTCATCCAACACAATTATCAAAATCTTAGATCATTTCTCAAGCTGATGTTCCCCCTTGTTGGCCAGTAGAGGCCTCTTTACTCACACAGAAGCTGCTTGGCTCAAATAATAAGTCAATGCAGTGTGGTGCAGTCCTGTACTGAAATCTGCACTGATCTGATATTGCACTCAGACCTCAGAAGCAGTTAGGACACACGAATGCCATATAGTGTAGAAGTAGTCTTAGAACCACTGGGAATCCTGATTTTAATAGTTTATCCTAAGAGCATAGTCAAAGTGATCAGTGTGAGCATCTCAGTTAACAAAAATGAAGATGAAAGCATTTTTTTTCCAAGGCTTAGTCCTCTCCTCACCTTTATCCCTGCCCCTGTCAAATTAAGATTTCAAGTGTTTGGAGCATGTCTATGAGAATACAAACACAGCTTCCTTTACAGAGTTTGCCTGCTTCGGGAAATCAAGATTAAGCTAGCATTTACATTCCTCACACAGCTCCTTTTGCAGTGCTATTCACCCATTAAAGTAAGGATCTATCACCTTTTTTGGTTTTGTGACACTTGAGCAGTGAATCTCTCAGATTTACAGCTGGGTTCTCTGACAGCATGTGCATCACTTGCAGATTGTTTAAGAAAAACAAAACATAAACTACAGCAGGTTTCACTAGGTTCTGCCCATTTAGCACTAAGACATTTTCACAGTCTTTACTTACCACCATGTCATTGTATCCGCAGAGCAATTTCGGTCCTTGCGGTTATCATTCTCCCCAAACCTGGATGACTATAATCCAGATATCCCAGAGTGGAGAAGGGACATCAGCAGAGTAGTCAAGAGAGCTCTAGTGGAGGTAAGCAATGTACATAACTCACATTATAGTGGCTCTAATTTCTGCTTTGTGCCTACATTAAGGCTGAATAAACTGTTCTTTCAAGGTGTGTCTCTGTCCCTAGCAACCATAAAAGGAGGCTAGACTAGTGTTTGAGTCCAGAATCCTAAATTTTAGACAGGTGAAATTATCCCATCCTGCCCATCCTGTGACAATCTGGTGCTCAGAGTCATGCTTCAGTTTATTCTTTTTAATGATGATGGCTTATATGGAATATTTCTGAGAAAAGGGCATATGGAAAACAAATTACTTATATCTGCCTATAGCTTTACAAATGTCTTTACTGCTGCATTGCAATTCTTTTTCTGCTGTTCTTATATAGCAGTGGAAAGCAATGCTTTTCTAATGGAATTACAAATATGCTGTAGGAAACATGAGACAAAAAAAAACCCAATTTTTGCTACAAAGGGCACCACAGTAAGTACTTTATGTCTTTCATGAGTTTCACGGATCAGGATTGGATGCTATTTTTCCCATCAACACTGTGGAGAAGCTCTGAAGTTCCTTCTGTAACTGTGGAACAGAATGTCATAAAAATATTGTTTGCCTGAAAATGTGGATTTCAAACTGAGAGGCTGAGAAATGTTAGAAAAGACAGCTGGGGTTTCTTAGCTCTACAGAAAAATAGTGGAAGGTATTGTCTGAAGCATGTTTGTGTCCACCTGATTAGTGCACAGTGTCTTTCTTGTCTTTTTGCATAGATGATGCTGCAAAGGAACATATATGATTGCAAATAACATCTACAAAATTTGTGTCCATTCAAAATTTGAGAAGTATTAGTTATAAATAAAAATAAAAAAAAGAAAGAAGGAAAACATCTCTGGATCCTTACTGAGTCTTTTTATTCCTGTTTCCTGAAAAGACAGGTGGAGAGGAGGAAAGCCAAAAAAAAAAAAAAAAAAAGTGTTTTCTGAAGCTTGTTCTTCTGACTTATTTATGTCTGTATCGAGTATTCAAGGTTCCATTTATCTTCAGGATGAATTTTCAGAATATAAACAGCTCAATAAAAGAAAATCAAGCCATGAAAAAGGGATTATAAAACCACAGTACCAAGGATATATTCTAAAAGCAGAGCAGTGAAAACACAGAGTCTTTTTGCTGTTTGCATAAGAAAAAAGAAAAAAAAAACTGATAGCTAATTATCCCCTTTATACAGCTAAATGATTCACCTTAAACAAGCCTTTGTTAGAAATTCCTATAAAAATTAAGGTTAAAACCAATGGATTCTATGGCAATTAAATACACTGTATAAAAATAAGTTGAATAACTAAATAATTTAGCAGGAAATTATAGCTGTGCTGTAGAATTTTTATGAACTTTAAGTATTACATTCTTATTATGGAATCCCACAGACCTGGATAAAAATTCTGCATAAGAAATTGCAGCTCTCTACTGAAATCTGATCTTTTCTGCAAGTAGGGATAATTTCAGATTATCACAAAATATCCTATTTTGTATTACAATTATAATTATTTCTCACATCTTTGATTTTTTGAGTAGTGTCTTCCACTTTGGATGAAGACAAGAATGAACAGAGTAGGACAGACAAAAGATTCCCGATAAAAATAATAGTAATAATACTAATAATAATTCCCAGCCTCAGGAAATGAAGACTTTCCTTTAACTCATAATACTGGATCTTTTTCTTGACATTTTAGAACAACCTATTAGGGAAGCGCAAATAATACAAACTCTAGCTTCACAGAGTACTTGGAAAGAATATATGAAACATTTATATTGTTATAATTCTTCTTCTAAATCCTTATGAAAAAACAAGAGTAACAAAAGCTTGTCTTTTTCTTGGCATGCAGTGGAAGGGAAGGGTTCCTTTTTCATAGCTCCACATCGTATTCCCTGAGCTGTCAGCGGTCACGTATGGGATAGACGCGGAGTTAGCTCAGGTGATGGAGAAGTTTATCACAGTTTAGCTGACATCCCATCCTCTGTCCATTGTTTCTTTCAAGGGGCAGCTGCTCCTGGGCTTGGCTCCTGAACCACTATGGAGAGGAATTGATGAGTCTTTGGTCTAATTAATATCTGAGAGCATTTCATGTCCTGACTGCAGGAGACTGAGTTGCATCCAGCTGCCGAGTTCTGGTTTTTTTCCCCATTAAAATGGAGATACCAAAGTCAGCATTTGGAAACCAAAGATTTAAATTAAAACCTTGACGTTTAAATGACATGCTGGATAATCCACAACACAAAGAGGCAATGGAAACTATGTTTCTTCTTCTTTTGGCCCATAAAACTTCCTGAAGACCAACAAACTCCTTTTCTGGAGAAGAATTCTACAATGCACTCTACAATGTTTTGATAACAGCAGCTGAAACCCATACAGAGAGATGTCCCTGGTAGTGATGTCAGTGGGGTATTTGTTTTCTGAATTTTGGCTAATTTTGTGTTGAAGGGAGGTTTGGGTCTAAACTGATTGTTTATGATTTCCAGCCAACAAGACAAAAATAAATAAATGAATTCAGATTAATACAATCTTTATTAGCCAAATAAATAAATAAATAAATTCCTCATTAATTTATAGAACTGACCCAAGATGTGAGCTACAAGAGTTTGTTTGACTTCTAGGATTTAAATTTGGATTTATCTCCTTTTCTGTTCTTGCATCTCCACAAGACTTTTAAGCTCTGTTTTGACTAATCACACCTCTGGAACGTGATTCAGACCACATACCTTGCCCTTCAACATCCCGCTTCTTACCATTGACTAAAAAACCTCTGGGATCAACTTAAAATAAACGGACAACTTTAAAATAGCTATGTTTAGATAATACACATCATAGCATATGTCACCATTATTTAGGAGCTCCTTTTAGAATGCCCGATTACCACTATTGCCCGAGGACACTGTATATTTTATTGCAGAACACAGTAAAATAGGAAAATATTATTAATTTTGCCTGCACTGGATTTTAACAAGATTCTCTTTGCAGTACAAGTTGTGCCTAGCATCATTTGTAAGTACTGTGATGCCCTCAGAAAGAAGTTGTCAGCATTCAGTGCCATCCCCACTGTTTATCTGTCCATTAATTGTCTATGTATCAGGCAACAGGTATTTCAAGCAAGCATATTCTGGTCGCAGTGCTCCCTGGTCTGCCCACATCTGCTGAACTCTTCATTTTACCGTATCAAGATGCCACAGGGGAAAACAAAAGAACAGCAGAAGACCTAGAGCAGGTATTGTGTCTGTTTCTTGGAGAAGCGTATGTTTTTGCATTTGTTTATGTATATGGGAATACCAAGACAGGTTAGAACAAATAATTATGGTGCAAATGCATCAGATTTACTGAGATCTAAACAATGACTGTGTTATGGTCTATATCCTCTTTGTTACTTTGGTTTTGTTTGCTTTTTATTTATTTATTTATTTATTTCCCAGCCCTGGAAATAGACTTTAGATGTATATTTAGGAGTGGAAACTCTCATCTAGTATTCCTCAGTAATGTTAAATTGGCAAAAATTTATATGATGACATGTTCTCTTCCTTAGGAGAGAACAAAAGTTTTGTTTTACCTCATGGAAATTGGAAGAAAGCAAGGGGATTTAGGGGATTATTCCTGTCAACACGTACTGGAGTAGCTTCATGAGAAAAAGTTTCTGAGGCTGTCAAGAACCTGAGCAGATGCTGGAGGACAGTGCTGAGTGGAAAGACTGGAATTTCATTGGCCTTAAGACAGGAGAATGGTGTTAGATTATTCTGCTTGCTATCTTCATAATTCTGGCAGTGGGATTCAGCGACTTTGGCATGTTCTGTCTGTGTGAGTCTGGAGTAGGTTATGATGAACAGGAAAACCATCCCTACCTGTAGACTCAAATTGTTCTGCTCATGAGAGGGAATACCATGACTGTGACTACAAGATAAAACACTGTACTGGGCAGAAATCTTGACATAACTCTCAGTTTATTATCTCAGGTTCCAGAGGCAAAGATAATTAGCCCTGAGTGGAGTAGCAGTGTATCTCTACCTGTCCATAAAGCATGTCAGTGGCCCAAGCAGACATACCCCCATGTGGGCGTGAGCTACATGAGCGTTGGAGTAGAGGGTGTCATCAGCTCACAAATCTCAGCCACTGTGTTAAGATAAAACTCTCAGCATTACTGGATGCCTGCTACCCCACTGAATAGCAGAGGGAATTCAGTATTACTCTTGGTATTTTCGCCTGAAATTGTAAATGACTAACATCTTTCAATCGGTGAATGTATCAACACTATCTTCCCCATATTGTATTCCTTTGGGGCTCAATCCACTAGGTCACCTGTATTCATAAGCTTTCTGTTGCTCAGCATCCTCAGCAATCATCTTTTTTTTTTTGACAATCGCCTTTTCTCTACAATTTTCTTCCACCCATATGCTAAATGAAAAAGATGGAGGTGAACTGTTCTGCTAAAGCTTTCCACTTCTTTCTCATTCATCCTCCTTTTCTTTTACTCCATCTCAAATTGGCAAGGAAGCCAGCACATGGACTATCAATTTTGCATCTGTCCCAGCTCCCTTCCAACACTCAGCAGCTTATTGCATTCTGCCAGTTACTCCCTCTCCATTTACCCCTCTCTTTATGCAAGTGACTGTAAAGAAAGGGAGCCCTGACGGCACACTCACGACCCTTTCAATGGACAAGAAGAAATGTCATTTTCAGTGGGAATTCAACAACTTCTCTGGCATCCTGCAGGGCCCAAAGAGTAACCTTTGAAGAGAGTGAAATTATTTGCCGTTTGCAGCCAGCTGTTTCTTATGGAGAAGTATTTCTCTGCTCCCATCAGGGTGATCAAAATGTATTTCTTTGCTGGTCTGTGGCTACTATATTCCTCTTTAGAGTTATACTAGTAGAAAATGGCATTGTTTTCAATGGGAACTGCCTAAGAGAGGCCCCAAAAGCTGTTTCTGCCCTAAGCTCTGAAGCATATTCTGATACTGTTCCTGTTTTGTCATCCATTTTTCTTATAATCCTTTACTATTCGTTTCTCAAAGTATTTAAAGCTCATTCACTGGGATTGAGTACTGGGAGCAGATGTTTTTGCTGATGATAGCTTAGGTTGCTTCTTAGGTACTTTAAGATGTATAGTTTTCTTTTCTGATGGAAACACAAATCTGTTTTGTATTCACAAGCCAGCAGCAAGCAATTCAAAGGCAAGTATGTGAGTTTGTACATTTGCAGGTGCAGACCCAATGGAGTTATAGCTCTGGATAACTTTTCTAATTTGGAAGGGAAACTTCAAATTATATGGGAACTAAATGAAAACACTTTGCATACACCCTGCAAGGGAAAGAGGTTTTTCAAGGAAGCACTTATTCTATAGGCTCATTTTTTTTCGTACCGTTGGATCTTTCTGGCCATACTCTAGGTGGTCTCTAGTTCCATAAGTCCCGTTGATTTCCAAGGCAGCAATATATCTACTATACCTTGAGAATCTAGATCTCAGTTGCCACTTGTTAAAGTTGACTAAACACAGTAACTCATGAATAGCTGGGTGCTTAAGTAGTTGAATTGTCAAAGCGTGTAAGATGGGCTATGGATTTCACTAAACTATAAAGTTCCATGAAGTTTTCCATTAGAAGAGAGCATTTGTGTCTTGTGCTCTTGTTGAAACTGTGGCTAGATGGTAGATGCCATTTTCCCCTTGAATTGATGTACCGTGTCTAAGTGCAGTACCAATTGTCATATTTCTTTACTGATCACATTCACAAATGTGAACTCTGCATTCCTGATATTTCCCATGGGAGAATAAATTCCTTCTAAATCAGTCTAACTGCTCTTGACATATGAAAAAAATGCTGTGTATGAGTCTGGAGGCATTTTCTCAATGTGCAACATGGGACAATTCCATCTAACACATAAATACAGATTACTTTGTCCACTCCACTTTCTATAGCCAGTATAAACTTATTCTTCACAGCTTCATAAAAATGAAAAGGTGTTTTCATCCTGTGGAATCCCCAAGCATTTTGCATATGCAAAAAAATCTTGTATTCATGACCAGAATGCTGTAACTTCACCATTTTTTTTCCCTTAAACTATGACACTCGTTCCCCTACTCTATTTCACTGCAACTTAGGAACAATAGAAACTTGCTTAAAAATTTAGAAATAATTAGCAGTTGTAAAATGCTGCTGTTTCATTTGCATATTGTCACTGCAACATTTCTAAAATATCCAAAATCTTGCAAGAACCGCCACTGAAAATTACCATTGGCCACTTGATCTGGAATGCAATTGTTACAGTCTTTATGGACATGCTTGGTGGTGGTTGCAGAATTCAGGTCTGCTGACTTCAAAGGCACTGAATTCTGCCTTTTCTATGAAAGGCAAACCTTTAATTAGAAGCATTTCAAGTAATTTTTTGAGTAATTTTAGCACTAATCCAATTCAAAATGAATGCATAGTAGGAAGAATATTCTACTTAAGATTCAATAAAGGGCAGTGGTACAAATACACAGATGCAATCATTCAATTTTTTCAGTATATGATTTAACTCCATATGAGGTTTCTGAAGGGTTATGTTGTTAATTATGTGTAAATTTTATTCTCTCTACATTGTTTGCTAATGAAGACTTTTTGTCAAATATAGGAAATGTATCTCCTGTTAAGTCAAATGAGATGTAAGCGGGAGATACATGAGAACTCTAAAGAGATGTTTTCGTATCAACTAAAGGTTTCAATGTTTTATTCTCGTCTCCATTTGCATTCCTTTGCCTAGCCTATTCAAAATAACTGTAAAAACAGAATGTAAACGAGATGCAAGAGCAACTAGGTAATGACATTCGAGACCATTAATCTTTTCTCTGAAAAGAGCTATCAGCAATGTAGCAAGCATGATGGAGTCTTTGGCAAATGGCAACACCAGCTGGTTTGTAGCCAACTGTGATCAACATATTGCAGCTGTGACCACTATCTGTACCCAGCCAAAGAGATGGGAAATGACATGGATGACTGAATATCAAATGGGCAGTGATGAACTGAGGAGACAAAATACCTCTGGTGCTAACATTACAGAGTCTGGTTTTCATAGACAGAATGTTTATATGTCTTAGGATTCATTCCTTAAAGCTGATTTAGTTTTATTTCTGCTTTATCTTAGGTGATGTAGCTTCTATCTTTATTTATGCTGATTTCTTAACCACTCTCCTAAGCTGTAGTGCTTTAGCTTATTTATTTTCATTACTTTTCATTCCTCTGACGTAATTCAGATATGTCCATCACCAGAATATTCTAGCAAGATCATGACTAAATGAACACTTTCAAAATCTACTGAAAATGGTGCCAATTGATCCTAGAAATGAAGTTCTAGGAAGAGGAGCAAATCATATAGAGTTTGCTAGAAGAGATTTTTTTTAACACCTGTAGCTTTGATGGTTGAAGATTTCCTGGCCAATAAGAAGTAAAGAGAGATGGGAAGAGAATGGAACAACACGAACAAGTCCTTGTTTCGAGGGCTCTTCTCTTTATCTGGCTTTTCTTGATCAGCTACTTGTGTGCTATATAAGAGATTATCTGTATATTTTCTTTTAATGCCATTGAATTAACGTTTGCCATGTGACTATCAGCACTCTTACTTTTTGGTCAATATACAGAGCAGGACCTAAATTCTCAAGATTCCATCTAGTCACCTTTGTTCACCTAAAGTGTATCCTTGCCAAAGAGTCCACAGGGTCTCTCTGGGTTTGTATGTGCTGATCAGTTCTAGTCCCAGACTAACCACAGACATGACCTCCACCTTGTGCTTTCATGATATCTCTCAATACTAATGGCAGCCTGATTTTTGCATCTTTCATCAAAGAATCTCAAAAAAATTTTGCTGGACCCCAGTAAGTCAGTGGTTGTGATTATTTCGGAGCTAAGGCAAGCAAAGTTCAGAGGCCACATGTGAAGTCAGTAAGGCTTTTTTGGGTGAGTGTCACAGTTGAACTTAATCCACTTTAGTCCTGACTCTTGATTCAGTGTTGTACTACCAGTTCAATTTGCTTCCTACCAATCAATGTGCATAACGCTTTCCTTAGTTGTTTATTGATTTACCCAATGAATTGAATAGTACTCTAGCACTCATTAGTTGAGATCCTTACAAAGTATCTTTAAAATGATCTAGATTCTTAACTAGTACATACTGGCACTTTTGAGTCACATTCAATTAGTGTAAACCAATTTACATCAGAGATATCAAAATTCAATAAATGAATGGGAAAATGCTCTTCTGAGTGATAATTCTGTCTCTTGGTGCACACAGTTCTTTCATAGTCCTAATTCTGACAAAATGCTAAGAGAAGCCAAATTAATTTTTGTTTTGTTCCATTTTTAAATTGGAATCTCTTTTCTTTTCCTTCACAAATTGTCTGTTATTATTATTCATTATGTGTCCTTTGATGAAAAATGATACATGGAGAATGGTTTCTATTACTGAATTATTTTTGCACATCATGCTTAATTCTGCAAATGAAGCAGATAAAGTCAATGAGACTCAGTTAAGGACCAAAACTAATTCTGAAAGCTAATTATTTTCACAAGGGAGACTCTTCAAGACTATAAATTAGAAGGTTGCTATTCTAAGAAGTTATATCTTCAGCTGTTAGTTACTGAGTGAGAGGGGATCAGGGATATTCCTGAGGCCACCTATTCCCCAGCTGAAGGTCTAGCTGTTTAACTAAAGTAGTGTAGTTATTCACTAAATAAATAGGCAAAAATACTATGATGTTTTCTCATTTACTTTTTAAGCAACAAGATTTCCTCGTACCGCTTTAAATATTGACGTAAAGACAGGCACAAGACCTTGTTTCCTACTGAAATAATCTTCATTACCTCCATAACTATGAGATCAGCACTTATGTGGAGATTTGCTTCAAAAACATTTTGTTAACATTCAGCACAAATCATACGAGAGTCAGAACCATGCCTCAGTTCTGACTAACCTGTGATTTCAGGTCCACAAACCTGTGATCTGCTGAGCTAGAAACAGGCTTGATAGAATAAGAAGGGCAGAAATTTTCCATAGAAATGGAAATGAAAATATTGCACCAAGCAAACAAACATCTTAAAAACTTGTCTGAATGCATCTTTTCTTCCCTCAGAATTACACATCAGGAAGGCAGATGTCTGATTTTCACAAGACCTTCTACTGCTTTTTAAGGTTTTGGACTGTTATTCATTTTCAGATTTGTTCATAGTTCGTAAAGACCCATGTAAAAAGCTGCACTCTGAAAGCCACTGGGAAAGCATATACTTAAACAAGCCAAGGAAAGATGTGGCATACTCTAAGCAATATGAACAGTTGCTGCCTGTGTTGACTCTGCAAATAGTCCTGGAACAGTGACAGCTATTTGAGGTATCTGCTGAAATGATGATGACTTCAGGCAGAAATCATTTTTTCTGAGTTGTATTTGTACAGGATGTAGTAAAGTGAGGTCCTCATTCACAACAAGGTAACAATGCATTACAATAAACTTCAGCTGTGGCTGTTTCACTCTACCTGTGTCCTTCTTCTTATTTCCTTGCATCATCTTGCCAGCCAAGAGTATTGGTTGGCATTTCTCTCACACACTCAACTTGCCCACTCAGAGGCTGCCACAGCACCTTGCAGCTGTAAAGTCCCTGCTGGTGCCACTATTCTGCACTGTTCATTCTGCAGCAAGAGTCCTCAGGCAGACCAGGCAGGATCTCAGATTCTTCACATCACTGAGGCATAACAAAGTCTCTGGCCTCTTCTCATGCTGACTTTTTCAAGGTTCTCCTATTCTTCCATTTCTTGCCCAAATCCTTTATGAAGCCTATAGTAAGTAACAACACTTGCTAGCTGCATTCTTAGTTATACACCACATGTATAGACACTCTTTTTTTCTTGGCTTCCATGAGCCATAAATGTACCTGTTTTACAGCACTGAGTCTGCATCTGTTGCTCCAGTTTTAGAGATGAAGCACTCTTTATAGTTGTCAGTCTTGGTTATTAATATTCTCAAATTCTTAAAAAGGGATATAATTTGCTTCCCAGGCTTTCTTCTTGTACTGCACAGCTTTCTGTCACCATCCCTTCTGCTCTGAGCTCACCAGATGGCTCTTTGTAAGCAGGTGGTATTTTTTCTCGCTATTGGAAGAAATATATTTACTGTTCATTCTGGCACTCATGAAAAAAATGTAAACTTTAAAGAGGTATATTAAAAATATAAATAAAATGCCTGTAAGAGTTATTGCCAAATTGATATTGGACCAAAGGCACCTTTTCAAGTGATCAGCAGCCAAAAATGAAGTGTACAAGCCAGGAGTATTGAAAGAACCATTAAGAATGTTAAAAAAAATAGAAGAGACAGATAAATCTCATACTGAGATGAATGATAGCCAAGGAACATCTAATCACATCAGGGTAGATTTACTGAAATAACTCAACCAGACAAAAATGAAGAACATGAAAAAGATGGTTTAAAAATATTGGAATGCTCTTTTTTCTGACAATTTTTCATTAATCTTCAAGAAGCAATAAGGATTTTTTTAAAACAAATTAAATTAAGTGTTGAGCATTACTATGTGGCTCCTCTTGATCTTAGCATGGCTGTAAAAACACAGCATTCTTTGCAATGGCGTAAAGGTTATGGGGCGCGTTGATTTTTTTTTGCCATTTTCCAACCACCTCTTCCTATTACACCCACATGCAAAACAGTGGGTATATTCCATTGGAAAATTGCTTACAGCTGTGAGAAAAGATAAAATAGATGAAACATCTAGGGAATGAACATACAGAAGACACACAGCAAACTATCAATGGTATGCCTACAGGCTTCTGTTCCTTGATTAATCTGTCTGGATTTTTGCTATTAATAGCAACATACCAGGAAGTTCTTGGATGCGACTAAAAATTAAAATGGAGAAAGTAGCTGTGTGTGTATAATATGGAAAACTGATTTAAAAAAATGATGTTTACCAGCAGATTGGACCGAAGCTTGACTTCTTGCTATACGAATGTAGATTTCATGGGGTGTTATCTCAGCAAATGCTCATCTCTTCTGTTGTATCCTTTAAAGAGAAATAACGTGTTTTGTTTTTCTGCTAGAGCTCTCTTGTTTTCATCACAATTATGGAAAGACAATTGAGAGAGAGAAATGGTCTGTGGGAGTTCTCTTCCTATAAAGAGAGACTATAAGAACATGTTCCCTCTGTGTAACCCAGAAGAATAGATGCAATATACATTTTGTGTAAGACAAATACACTTCATATTCAGTCAACAGCATATGCTTTCAGAGTTTCAAACTGTTTCTGGTATGTACTAAAGGATCACAGAGCAGCTGGCCTGAAACTCAGGGTCAAATGAAATCTAATTTGTTTCGAGGGCTTGAAATTCAGTGCAAGCTGGGGTAGGGAATTAAACCATTCATTTTGATTCAGGTGTATCAACCGTTGGAAACATGCTCTAAGAAAATAAAGCTGACCATTCATTGACTAAGTTATTTGCTCTGAGCAGATGAGTGCCAACAATTGACTTGCTTATCTTTGCAATGTAGTACTGTGGGATGGTCCTGCAGGCTCTCACACTGGTGTAATGTTCCTTTGGAGCTCGATCCCTGTTTGTTACTGGGCTGCTCCTAGAACAGTGAGAGGAGAATTTGTTGGTATCAGCCATTGCCAGACATCCACAGATGTCTGGCAGATGTGTTCAGCTGCCTCAGAACCCCTCTTTATAATGTGATAGGAATTTGCACTCAGAAAGTCCAGCACCTCTGCAAAATCTTTGCATGCAGCTCCGTTTCCCACCCACCTATTGGCAATATAAACTGATAATAAACAAATACATTTCTTATTTTCTTCTTGTTTCCAGATTTCAGAGCTACTGATCCAGAAACTGAACCAAAACTTTGTCAATTTTGAGTTGAAGCCAGGGGTTCGAATCCTTGTCCATGCTGCCCATTTAACAGCAGGTCAGTATCTTTCTTAGTAAGCATCCTCTGTTGATTTGTAGCACAGCTCAGTGTATGAGCGGAATTAAAATGTGCGCTCCGCTTCCTCTTTCATTGTCACTCCAAAAAAGTATAGTGGCATTTGCATTTACAGCTATCCTTTTTATTTTATTTTATTTTATTTTACTTAT
This sequence comes from Penelope pileata, assembly GCA_013396635.1. Classification (NCBI taxonomy): domain Eukaryota; kingdom Metazoa; phylum Chordata; class Aves; order Galliformes; family Cracidae; genus Penelope; species Penelope pileata. The sequence continues at coordinate 883,502 of WBMW01003333.1, forward strand.
GTGCAGAAACTTGCTATTGTGTTGGAAATATAGTATAACCAGCAGTAGAAGTATGTGCTTCTTGGCTGTCTCTGAAATATTCAACAGCTAAGCAGCACCATGATATATTCAGCCTGGATCACAGAGTGCAAAGTTTACCAGCTAGTGTTTGTCATTTTGTGATATTCTAGAGTCAACGAACAGCAGGTAATCACAGTTCAGAAGTTGTTCAGCAGTCTGAAAGATTAGAATCAATTTACATATGCACATACACAAGATTAGGCAGTTTGCCCTTTAGCTAATCCTATCTCAAAATAAACCATCTCCAAAGTCCTGATATTTAATTACATGTGTCTCTGTTTATTCTGTATACTAAACCCTCATTTCACAGTATAGGCCCTATTTAATTTTTGCAGGAGTTGGATTGTACAAATCCATGCTCAGAGTTCTTAGGAATTCCTTTTCTGCAGGATTTGCTGGAGAAAAATCATAATTCTGATCAGCTTTTCCTGCTAATATGCAAATAAAAAACCTCAGTTCACTCATACCAATGAACTGCTCTACAAAAAGCTTTTCACTGTATGAACAGGTCTGCCCAAGCTGGTGTCAGCCCATGTGCTGCCTTGTCAATAAAAGGAAGGAAAAAGAAGACTTAACAAAGTGTAGTGAGACTGCATTTAAATCCTTCTAGAAGATAGCGATATTTCATGTTTCCTAAGCAGAACTTGCTAATATCTGCCCTGGGAATATTGCTGCATGTCTCTGCTTTCCATTAGATGTGGAACAGATGAGCAGATGTTTGCTTTTAGACAAGTTAGAAAAAATAGCTTTGGAAAGCAAAAATACAGCACAGCTGATTAATCTCTAAAGGATAATATAAGATAATAAAAAAAACAGTCTTGGACAGTCAGTTTGACTTTTTTCTCCTTTGTAGATTGTAAAAAAATATTAATAGATGTATGATAAAGGAATTGCATGACTCCATGTTTAAGATTTAAATTTGTGTACGTTTTACATAATACTTCTGAACAATGAACAATTGTCCTGAATTTTCTACAATGGTCAGTGATAACGTGTACTTTCAGAAAATGCTCAGTGCTCATCTCAGAATTCTAGGAAAGCCATCTGAAAGCCTCTAAATGTGAGCTTTCAGGATGGAGTTACCTGAAATTGGTCACTGTTTTTGTAATTTGTTCCTGTGCATTTACTCTGCCTATGCCTGTCTTGCCTTTTGATCAATGTTCATTAAAGTCAGGATCAAATCCCAAATCAACATTTAGAAATGACTCATCTGGCCCTGAAGATCCTATAAGCCTGTTCCAATAAATTACAATTCAAAAGAAATGCCTCCGATATTTGTGGAAAAGGCTCATCTTTACCTCTTGCTACTGAGGGAATGTGCTGGATTTCACGCAGTGGTAACGTGATGCTTAAAATGATGTCTCCAGCCTCATCTGTGATGCAGGGTGAACCTGAATCCCAGTTTTTTGCTGTATGTAGGAGCCTTATCCATCTTCTGGGAGAGGAACTTGGGGCATCTCTGCATGAGTGTGCAGAGGGTCCCCAACTCAGAGCTAACTAAAAGCAGGGTAGCTCCAGTCCCAAGGCCAGACAGTTTGCAGAGGTACTGAAAACATTTTTCCTGAGCTACTGTTTCCTGCCCTGTGTGAACTAAAAAGAGTCTGTAAGTGTGGCACGCTTCTCTGCTGTGGATGATGGTGTGAATGGAACCTCCAAGTTCATGCCAGCCTGTTTCTTGCTCAGTCCAGCTGAAGCAGAGGCTGCTTGGCTGAGACATGCTGCGTAAAAACGGGATCTTTGTGCTTGCTGAAAATGCGTATCTTTGTATTTATGCACACATCAGGAATGAGTACTGTTTGTCCATAGCAGATGCAAACATTCATTATTCTTGCCAGGTAGGTTTTGTTGTTCTCTTCTAAGCTACCAGTGAGATATGAGTGATTGCTGTAACCAGCTTCGCAGCGTCCTGTAGGAACACTACAGGATTTTGTCTTTTGCAGAAATATGATTCAGCAAGAAAGCAAAATGAGCCTGGACTGTCAAAATAGATATTAAAAAAGCCCAGAGAGCAGCCACTGTGGGGTCTTTGAGGGAATATGGCTCCTTATCAAGCTGATGATGTCATGATTCAATTCCCTGTTGAAATAAAAAGCCCAATTTCATGACATCTAAACAGGGGAATAGTTTAGAATTTGACAAAATGCCAAAAGAGAGATTTATGTTGCTGCTGAAAGCTCTTGTTTGGGTTGTCGAGGAAGAATTCTGCTTTTGAAATTCAAGCTCTTAAAGTAAAATAAAGCAAGGATACCTGGAACTGGCTCACACAAAGCAGCACCAGAAGCAGTCCCTATAAAACACAACCCAGGGGGATGCATATGGCTGAGAGATGCTGCTCTGGTCTGTGGAGTCCTGTTTTCACTATCACTTTGTGTTGGAATTCTGTCAGCTATGGGTTCTGCGTGGACTGAACCACACGTCTCATGAAGTGTTTGTGTAAGTGCATGTGTACATACATGTAGACATACATGTATCGAAATACATCCCTGTGCCTCAGTGCACACATATGTTGCTCCTTGTGTGTGTGCCTGGTCATACACAGCAGAAGCTGCAGCAGAGAAGCTACAGGGAACAAAAATGCAGGTATTTAAATTAACTTGGTTTGGGTATTCAAGTAGAATGTGCAGAAATGAGCCTGTTTGTGCATGTAGTATTTAAACACATGCATTCCCTGGAGCATGGAAGAATGACGCTCACTGGAGGAAGGATTAACTTACGGCAATAGCGGACAACAGATTGCAATCCATTCATGTCCATTCCTTCTTCTCATGAAAAAAAGTTAAAACAATGTCCTCAACCCAGTGAAAAACAACTTCCAATCTAAGGCACAGTAAAATATGCCAACATTCCTCCCTAAGCAGTTAAATAGCTGCTTATGGCCAGACTGAGTGCAGCATTAGAACAGAAACATTGAGTGATGCTGAGCCTGAATTGGCTGGAGAGCCACTTTGTCATCCCAGAGAACTGCAGTTGCACACAGTACATACCCAAAGGACACAGCTGAGATGTATGAAGATTTCAAAGCAAGAGATGCCTCAGCTTCCTGAGCACAGCCTGCTTGATGTGGGGAGAGGACGTTTTTTCACTTCTCCTTATAAAATTTTGTTTATCAAGCTGTGTGGGATTGCTGAAAACATGCATATGTGTCATGTTTGTGCATACGTATTTGCTTGTGAGTGTGTATTTTTTGTGTTTGCCAACTCTGTTTTAGAATGGGTCTGTTCAGTGCATATGAATAGGGGCAAGAGAGAGAGCATGTGTGAGGCAGAGGTTCAAGTTAACTTCCACTGCACTACAGAGAAGTAGCTACCCACGTCTTTTGTATGTAACATCAGATGGAGACAGTCAGTGAGGATGTACTGCTGTGTGTGGTACCTCTGTGCAATGGCACAACCACAGCTGTGCATCGGTCTACTGTATGTTTTATTAGCGTCTGCACGAACAACTGAGTCTGCTGGGTCTGCGTGTCCCTCCATGGATGCTAGAACTCATTCTGTGTGTGTTATATGGGTGATAGAAACTGTTTCCAATTAATAGAGCTTACTTTGTATTTCTGGGAAAGCACACTTCGGCTGTTTTGTGTGGCCTTATTTTGCAAGGGGTGATGAAAAGGTGCTGCACAAAACTCCAAGCATTGGAAGACTTCTTGTTCGATTAGAGTTTTTTATTTTATTTTGTTTTCTTGAACTTGTGCACTTCCTTGAAAGGAAGAGTTGTGGGAGAGAGAATGGGCACTGGGGGAAAGAGAAGTGTTCAGAGGAATAGGAAAGGGATAGAGGAAGGAACTGAATGTGTCAGAGGTGTGAGAAGAGCTTGCCATGGTAAGGCATAGATGCTGAGGCAGTGTCTGTGAAGGGCACTGGACTTCTGGTTGGGAAGAAAGAAGATTGAGCAGCGAGCAATACATTTGACGAGCATTTTTGCTTCAGTAAAATTCAGTAGCCAGTTGCTCCTTATTCAGGGCCTATTGGGACCTACCCAGACTATCCCCAAGCAAAATAGAAAGTCAGCATTACAAGGTAACCCATGGGTAGCCCCAGGATCCTCCAAAAAGTCTGAGTTTGGTACTCTAGTGACCTCATCTGCAACCACCTTAGGTAATTGTCTGCAACATGAAAGGGTGTATTTCAGACTTCGTTCTAAAAGGCCAGAGAGGAGAGGCTTCTAAAGAGAAAGCTGTGAAGCTTTCAGGGCTTAGGCTGAGCACTAAAAATAGTCTGAACCCAGGTTTCTCCCCAGCCATATCAGAAAGAGAGAGGCCCTGGAGGACAGATGAGACTGTTATTAATGCCATGGGGGAGAATGAACTTTGTTTTTGGAGAGAGTAATTTTCCCTCTAGGCTGGAGGTGGATCTAACCTTCTCCCTCTCTCTTGCAGCTCCCCTGGTGGACCTCACTCCCAGCCACAGTGGTTCAGCTATGCTGATGCTTCTCTCTGTCGTTTTTGTGGGACTGGCCGTGTTTGTAATCTACAAATTCAAAAGGTACAATATTCCCTGGGCCGTTTTCTTCTCCTCGCTGTCACCTGGGATCTGTTTGCTGGTCTTTCCTTTTCACAGTGATTTGTTTCTTGGTTTGCAAAAGCTAATGCTACATCATCTGCCAGAGTACCCCACACTGATGGTTTCTGTTAATGTTTTAGGAAGATTCCTGGCCTTAATATATATGCACAGATGCAGAATGAAAAAGATCAAGAGATGGTCAGTCCAGTCAGTCAGAGGGAAAGCATACCTAATGTCCCTCAAAGTGAGCTGATGAGCCCTGAGCAACTAGTAGATGAGAAGTTGGATGTCCAGCCCATAGGTAAATAATTTGCAGCATCCCGCAGCTGGTCAGACTCTGACTTCTAATTGGCTAACCCTTTTCTCAGCCTTCCCCTTTCCTATCTCCCTGCACACTCCTCCTGCCATCCTCTTCTGCTGCAGTGTTAGTTTTGCTACAGGAAACCTTGCTAACTCCCCCCTCTCCCTCACTGCCCTGTGATGAAAGGGAGAGAAACAACTTTAGGCTTTTCCCCTCTCCTAGTTGCTCTGTGTAGTTCCTCTTCCCTTCTCAAAAACCCTGCTGCACTTAACTTGCGCTATCAGGCAATTTAATTTATTTTGCTGGGGTTGGTGTAGCTACAGGGCTACACCCCACAACTGAGTCCTGTCCAGAAGAACTTCAGCCACCCTCACCTGGAACATGAAGGTGAGCAGGTGATTCGGTAAGTCAAATCTAAAAGTTGAATATTCATTGATGTTTTGACTGCTGTGGCTTTCATGGTGTGCCAGACCTCATTGCCAGTAGCAGTGCTAGCCTGACTGAATCTCAGGGAAATAGAGCAAAACTTGGGATCTCAGCATTGGACAGATGGATTTGCCTGCAGGCTGACTTATCCCACGTGACTCTTGTTGAAAAATTGACAATGCAGGCTTTCATAGGATCTAACGTGAACAGAGTTAAGGTGAGCATACTGGGACCAGTCACCCATTTGCTCATGCTTATATTACCACGTTATCCTGACTATACTAAAAGTGTTGGGAGGTTTCAGCCTGGGGAAATGTTCTTCTAAAACCAACATGGCTTGGGCATTGCTCAGGAATTGCTCAGGCATTACTCAGCTTCATTTGTGAGGTTACAACTCTACAGGCCAAGACCACAGGAACAGTACAGGACTCCTGTAAATGAGGACATGGACCTACTTTAGAGAAATTGCTAGTAAAATGTATGGTTCTTCTGACTCAGACAGAATTGAGGCATAGTCATAACTGAGATCTTTTATTTTCACAATTTCATAAGCTTAACCAAGTGTTAGATCCCATCTGAGGACGCCCCTGAACTGTATGTGAGTTTGCTAAAGTAGGCTTGGTGTTGTAGCTACCACAGAGAGGGAGTAAGGGGAAGGGCAATTAAAGGAGGAAATGTGATGTGCTAAGATTGTGGCCTGTGAGACATCCTGGGAGGAATAAGAAGAAAATCTCTTGATGAAATTGATGTCTAAATTGGAAGCCCCAACGCAATCAATAGTGATCTCTTGTTACACATTCACCAAGGGGAGATCTGGTAGCTATTAAAAGCTTTTTAGCAGCTATCCATCAGTAGACCTGGATATCCCTGCTTAGCAGGACGCAGGATGAAGTGAGGGGACCAACCTTCCCATGTGGTGTTCCCCATACAGAGCAACCCCAGGCCACAGTCCAGAACCCAAGGAAAGGAAATGCAACCAAGGTAGTCTGGACAGAGGACTTCCAAAAGGCTTGTGGATCACCAAGAGGTTTCAAGCCAAGACCCGGAGCGGTGGGTCCTAAATTTTAACAATTATACTTTTTATTTTTTTTATTCTATTTTTACCCCAGAAGCCTCAGAAATTGATGTAAGTTGCTAAGGGAGAAACACCCAATTTCAGGACAGGAACTCAGTTCCCAGAGTTAGATGGGCTTTGAGATTCCTCTTTTAAAAGGAGTACAATAACCATGATTCACACTGTTTCAAAGAGAAGCAAACATTTTCACAGGTCACTCAGACTGAAGAGACAACAGTCAGCCACCCGCCAGTTCTACTCTTGCTGGTATTGGGAACTAATCTCTTGAAGCCTCTGGGATCAGAGAAGTCAGGTCTGGGCGTTTGAGTTTCATTCGGTACAGCTATAGCATTTCTGGCTTTCTACAATAGCTAGCATTTTGCGAATTTCTCAGCTGTACTCTGTGCAGCTGGACACTGTATTGAACCAGAAATTGGCCTTTTATACGTCCTTGGATTTCACCTGTAACTACAACAGTGAGCACAAAAGGGATAGATAGTGTCAATTCTCTATCAAAAGGAATCCTTCCAACAAACTTCCTAGGAGTGTTTTTTCCATCCTGGCAGTAAGATGAATGAGGAAACTAAATCAGAACTCATTGTCAAAATGGGAAGGTCTGGACCTAGCTGTGAACAGAATAGAAAGTGCAAAGGCTCTTTACTCTTCTGTACAACCACTTCATCTGTTTCTGGAAATCAGCAGTTTCTTTTTTAATGAGTTTTCCTTCTTTAGGGAAAACAAAGCAAGACTGTAATTGGGTGTTTCTCTTTTGTATGCTTGTTCAGAAGCCAGTTTTTTTTTCAACCCCTATGACTGACAGTCAGAGACCCTTCCTTGGAGGTATCTAAACGAATGTTCCTGGGTTATTTAATTTTCTCTCCAAAAAACATAGTTTCTGTTTTCTAGATGTGAGTGGTTTAGGCTCTTCTTTCGCAAAGGCAAAACTTAAGGTTAGTTATGAAACCTCTGATTCCTTGTAATTGCAAATGAGTTACGTATTTCTTGTGAGGACCTCAACCCCTCCTTTCCTCCACCCCTCTGCTCTGGCCTCTCCCTCTTCTGTTCAACATGGGTGAATCATCTTCATTAGCAAAAGAACAGGACATCACCTTCAATGTTTTGAATAACAAGAATACATTTATGGGAAGAATATGTCAGTCTGGAGCTGTTGAATCCCAAAGGCCAGCAAGGTGATACCTTCAAACAGCTTCTTTGGCTAAACACGCTTGTTACTTACTGACTGTTATTTTGTTCTTTCTTTGCCACAGGAAGTATTTCCACAGCTGCTGAGCCCCAGAGCACAAAAGAAATCCCTACCTATGTAAATGGTTGAATTGAGGACACCGATATATATCTATATTGAAAAAAAAAAAAAAAAAAAGAGGAGAGCTCATTGCATTTGGACTTTTTAATTCTTCAGATGACAAAGGGTTTTTAGCTTTAAGCCTGTGCATGTGGACATTATACTGAGACCATAGCAGAACTGCATTGTACAGGTGTTCAATTTTAGTGGGGGGTGGGGGGAGAGGAACTGATATCACTTTTTACCCCTACAGCCCTTCCCCACACCCCTCCACTCTCTTTTCTTCTGATCTGTCTCTAATTTGTAGAAAATTCATAACAATATAGGCCAAGAATATGCATGGGGATCTCTTCTTTAGGGAGATGGGTGGGCTGGGATGTGGGGGGAGAAGGGCTGGGGAGGTGGGAGGGAACATTCAGGGTTCTTGGCTTTAGATTTAACTGCTCTTTAAGCACCTGAGGCTGCGGGAGGGCTAGCCACCCCAGCAGACTTTCATAGGACACAAGAGAAATCACACTGGAATTTAAAGGCACTGAAGATCTTCTTGGGTCAGTATGTTTATGTCTTCGTTTGGACTCTGCCCTTCGTTCCTCTAGCTGCAGCTGCTGCCCACGCCCCACAGTTGTGCAGAGGCTGAGTATGAGCACAGGCAATCCCAACCGCAAAGCCAGGCCCTTTCTTACTAAACAGCTTTTTATCCTACTCACACCAAGGCACTCTTTTGATAGCACTCTTCAGAAATAACTTTCTGCCTCCTAACCTTGGACTGAACAGAACTAGGATATTACAGGCAGGGAGGTCTGTCCAAACTTCACTTTTAGGAGGTTTTTGCCAGCATGAACTTACACTGTATTTTGTACCAGCCTTACACCTTCCATTTTGGCTAAGATAAAGCCTAGTAACACCCTCCTCTTCTTTTAGTGTTAATCTTGGGAGTTGTCTGGGGAAGTCCCAGGAGATCTCTGCCTTTGAGGAATCACCCCAAGGTCTGTCATTTGTTTGAAAGACACTTTGTTCAAATAACAGAGAGCAGGGAATGGTCTGTGTGCAGTTTCTCATGGCCTTCTTAAAAAGTCGTTTGGTTGCCGATCTGCAAACCACTGCCATTTGGGGTGGAGAAGGGGAGAGTAAAAGTAAAGTAAAAGTAAAGCAGGATTTGCCTTGAGAGTGTTCCCATACATTTTTAGCCCCAGGACTGTTCTTGTACAAGGTTTGAGTTCTTACCCATAACATAAGGTTGTGTCTTACACTGCAAATGGGAATGTGACTGCAGGACAAGTACATGTAGACTATGCAAGGGAACGGGGAAAGCAGGCTTAGCACACCTCAGACAAGTCCTTACAGGGCACTGGGTGTCTGGCTGAAGCCTATCCCACAACTGTTGATTTACAATCCAACTCAGGTAAATTTAGCACTAAGATTTTTGTTTGGAATACAAAGAAATAAATACGGTCGCCAATGTACATGTATTTAACTGTTAGGTGAAAGCCAATAGTGACTGGTTCATAATCAGTGTAGCATGCTTTGGATGCACCCCGATTCCTGATGGCAATGTTTTGTTCAGTAGACATTGCGCATGGTAAACTGTTTCAAAAATGGGACAAAGCATCATTCCTGGCATAGCCTGGGGTCCTGGGGCTGGGGGGTTTGATTTTGAATTTCTGTGTCACAAATTGACATGAGCGCCAACCAACCTACTTGCTGGCAAAGAAAAAAAAAAAAGTGATACCAAATGCAAGAGCATAAGACACATAGGAGTCAGAGGATAATCACAGTATAGAGTCCTCTGCCACTTTCTGTAGTTTCTATGCAGCTGGGCAGAAACACAGCAGTTTTGTATGGCTTTGCTATTGTGTTTGCAACTACAGCTTTAAGAAAGATGGGAAAGTTTTGGTAGCAACTGTATAATACTCCCCACTGAAGTCCAACATTAGCCAACTTATTTTTATAGTAAGCCAATCAAAAAGTTTTCTTATAGTGTTGGAACTATTTCTAATTTTAAAATTACTTTTTTTGATGTACTTTTTCATCTTCTTTTTCCCTTTCGTTAAATACAATGTAGCGTAATGTATAATTGCTATTGTTTATTGCTTTTACAGTCATATTTATTAAACAGATTATGTCTCTAAATGAAGGCCTGTGTTTTTGTTGCTCATTTTAACACTCTATACTGGGATCACTGACTGTTAAAACGGTAGGAAGAGAATATCTTTGAAAATAAAGGGATGTTCAGTAGTGTGAGAGTGAGAGAGGGTGGTAAAAATGTGCTTCTCAAAGCATACAATACTCAGAAACCAAGATTAAGATAACTTTCTTAGCCTTCAGGCAAAGTGCTTTATGTGAAGCTTGGTACTCTCATTTTACAGGTGGAGAAATTGAGAGATGGCAGAGAAGTAATGTTTTTTTGATTTCCAAACAGGCAATGACTGGAGCTCTTTGGCGCTCCAGCTCCATTCTCTGCCCATGTTTATCCATCCCCATACTCACTCACTGTTAAAGGTTCCTTTAATATACATTTTTGAGTATTCTTTTGCCAATATTGATGAAGGAAGGTACTGATTAATCAGCTTTCACATGCAAAAGCGATGAAACATAGGAAGTTTCAGTCAGCTTGCATGCCTGTTGCTGGGAAAAGGAAAGAAATGTAGCTGCTCTGCTATTCAAGTCGAAATGAAAGCACCATATTTTTCTGCTTCTGATAACTGTCTCCTGGTTCAGATTTCTAGCTTTTTTTGTACCTAGCTTTTTTTTTCTCTTGTTCCATACGAGCTTACATATGTACGTAAATAGCTCAAGATTTGGGATTCAGGCCCCCCTGCCACCAAAGCCGCGGTATTGAATTTTAAGTACAGAAATGTTGTATTTGCTTACGGAGGAGCGTAGCACTTTCCTATGCTGGGAAAATTCTGGTATAGTTACTATCACTAGCCTAAAATGTTCAAGTGAACACCAGTGTTTCTTCACTTTTCATTCAGGCTTGATGAACATCTGGTGCAGTGATGTCCATTCTGCAGGTGACTCGAGAAGCATGTGTAGATTTAATCTGCTTTTATGGTTTAAGTGCCCACCTGAATTAGCAGGCATCTGCTCTAGCCATAAACAGTAAGTCTAGCAAGCATCTCTAAAGCATATTCGGATGATTCTCTTCAGCTTACATGTGTCCTGGAGGCAGGGACTGATTGTTACTTGTACCTGTTGTTTTCTGGTTTGTGTAACAATAACAGTAATGTGCTGCTAATGTCTGAACACAGGTAATAAACAAGAAATATACCAAATACTTACAATACCCAATGTGGATATTGAATATGAATTTTCTCTCAGGATATTGTTATACCTTAAGAGAATTTTAGAAATGTTTATCTTTTGTCAGAAAGAGTAGGGACAGACATAATGTATTCAGAGAGATTCATACTTCTCCACCTAGCAGGATATTTAGGCTAAGATGCTGGACTGCCTTTTCCTGAAATCAGTAGATATTAGTAGTCAAATGCTTTTGTGGATCTAGTCCTCAAACAATTGTTTTCTGTTAATATGTTACTACCTTTAATTACTTCAATTTTTGCTGGAAAGCAAGACTCTTAAAGCACTTACTGAAATGCTTATGTAAATGAAGCAGGAATTTTCAGTGACCCTAAATGAACCAATTCTTAGTCCTGTCAGCTTCTGCTGAGAATTTCTGACAATTGCATTTAGTCTGGTACCCACAGCTGATAACAAGGGATTAGTATTTTATCTGTGTGCTGTCAACTCTCATTGAATGCATGGAAATTTCCTTGCCACATTATATCTCTAGGTACATTCACTGTTTTGAACACTACCCTTGGTTGCAGAGCTACCACGTTCATGGTGTTAAAAAAGAAAAGTTTCTTTTCCTTTAGTTAATGAGATGCAATCTTTGCATTTCTCCATGAAATAGAATAGTAAAGTGTGTGAATAAATAATACTTGAGTTAGAACAAAGCCATTTAGATTAGAGTGTTGGTATGATCCTGGCCCAGAAGAAGAGACTGAAGTCAAATTGTTTTCTGATTGATAAGATCAAAGTGCTATCATGTACAAAGTCATCAGCGTAAGAGATATGTTTTAACTTTAGCTCTTTCTTTTCCCTTATTTCCTACTGGGGAACGTGGTTATCTATTTCCATTCATTATGCTGAAAGCAGAATCTAGAGGAAAGCTGTGTTGTTATGCATTTCTCAGTGTGAGAATTTCAAAATGTCTTCCTTGTTATCTGCATTGTGGTGCAATCTACGGGCATCCCCGTCCTCAGTGCTGTACACACACAGGCAGTAAAGGTGTCACTGTAATTGAATAAAATGAAGAAAACATAGGAATGAGTTTTCTCACCCTCTCTGTATTTGAGTCTCACACTCTAATCTAGAGTTATTTTGAGAAGTGGATCTTAACCAGACTTTCTCTACATTAGAAAACTCAGCTCTGTGTATGAGAGCTTAGAGTGAGATGGGACACCCCAGTATCTATACACCCTAACTCAACATAGGGATAATACCCTGAGTGCTAGTAGCTGCAGAGACTTGGAGGAGGCCAGCCAGTCCTCCAGGGCAATAGCTCCCCACACTGTTCTGGCTGTCAAAATGCTTGCTACTGGGGTAAGGTAGATTGATTTGAAGACTGTGCAAATTTATGCTCTGTTTTCCCTAGGGATTGTATAAGCTTTTGTTAGCAGAGAGAGTAGCATGAATAAAATATATCCCTGTCAAATATCTACCCATGATTTTAAGTGCTTAGAGGGTAGGTCCTAGCTAGGGTCCATATAATGACTTTTCACCAAGCTGTAATGTCCCAGTTCTGTGTATGCAGAGTAGGAGCCAGACAGCTCTTGTATTTCCTCAACTTCTCTGAGGCTGTAGTGAACCCAGCCACTGTGGGCACAAATATCACTAGCAGTAGCCAGGATATTATTTATATCGTTCTTCATATTTGAATTAAATGTATAGAAAAATCCCATCCAGAATCATTAGTCTCACACGTGATGTTCTATATCCACCCAGTTGCAGTGAAAGGAAGCTACAACCTCAAAGCTTTGTAATTTTTAAAATGTTTTATGGAGAAGCCTTGAGAGACAAAAGTGGAAGAGAAAGAAAGCAGAATCAAAGCTGTTGAGAGGGGTGTCGCAACTGCTTGCTTTTGGTATAACATAGATGAAAGAGAAAAGCCTTGCTTTTAGTAACAAACCCTCCTCCAGCCTTCCTTGGACAAAGCTGGTTACAGTGGTGCTTCTGGGACTACAGCTACCTGGCAAATAACTGCTCCCCAGCCCAGCAGTGTGAGCCTTTCACCCCATGCCCTATGTCACTTCGTAGTGTGCCCCACAGAGGGAGCCAGAGGGTAGAGCTCTGAAACACAGATTGGACTGACAGATGGACAGGCTCTTGCTGCAGAAGATGAATAATACATGTAGCACATTTAAATGTACTGTAACAAATAGCTTTAAGGGAGAAACCCTTTGGTTACTAACCTTTGCTGTGTAGGAGGAACATCTTTATTCTGCCACTGGAGAGTAACACCATACTGAGGGGCTGAATTCACATCACCATTCCAGGAGGGCCTAGGACTCAGCATCTCCATTCCTCTGCAGATGCAGTGCACACAGGGCTGCAGGGCCCTGCTGGGGCTAAGGCAGTCTCAGTGCAGTCCTGGTCTCGGCATTTGAGCTGAAGCTGGAAACCCTCCTTCATCCCTGCAGCAGGTACAGGTATTGTACAGAGTGATCTGAAGTGATTCCTGCCTGACGTCGTCTCAGGTGAGTGGGTGAGGCTCAAGACCGTAGAAGCAGAAGTTGTAAATTGTGTGCAGTATTTACACCACATTTCACCACAAGTAACTCTTTTCTCCACTTCCCACACCTGTCTAGTCCTTCCCAGGGAGTGCAAAATTCAAAACAGTGTAGGCCTCCTTCACGTTCCTCTGTGCTCCATCAGCAGCACAGACCTGAGGTTTCTCCTTTTCCTTCTGCGGCCTGATGAGCAAGGTGAGGCTGTTTGGCGCAAAGTGTGATTATCTAACCAACTGCATCTGTGTGTGTCTCTGATAAGCATTTGCTCAAGAGATCAGAAGAAAGATACAGCACAAATCCTTCAGATCCTGCAGTAGAGCCACAGAGCTGGAGAGACTAACCTCTGAGATACCAGTTTCTTGAATAAAACTTGGAGTAGGCCATTCAAGGAATAGGTTTTCCCCTGCTGTTGTCTTGGCATGTATAGATGTTTTCCACTACAGATGAACTTGCAAGGAGAATCACTTGGATAATTATCTATGATCCCTTAGTGACTAGAAGCCCTGACAAGCTTAACTGTCATAGCCTGAAAGACAACTTGTAGCCAAAACTGTGTGCAATTCAGGTAAGAAATGTTCAAAGTTCCAGGAAGCAGTTAGTTTCAAACTGGCATTTCAACTTTGAGAAATATTTCTTATTGGAGAAGAGAAAGGACCTTGCAGTGTCCAGAGACATTTTTCCCCACTTCAAGTCCTAAAACACATCAATTTGGATATTAATTTCCACTGCCTATCACATTTAGCCAGGCCCAAACCCAAGTCAGAGCCCTCATGCCCATCTGACATTGGGTTTGGCTGCAAAGGAAAATTCTATAGTTAAGCTGCCAGCAACATAACAGAAAGGCTGGCCTCATTATCCACATATTGTTTTATTTCTCATTCTTGGGTATTTTTCCCATATCTGCATGCCAGCTTGTTCCAAAAAGGAGTTTATTAGTGTTTTTCTGTAAAAGAGAAGCTGTTTCTTTGCAGTGGTTTTTAAGGTTCCTCAGCTCTTTAATAAATAATAAAACCTTCCTTTTTTATAGGAAGATTTAATAAGTTCTTCTCTTCTATAGACAATTCAGGGTTATTGAAGTTATCTTTAAGGGGGCTAAACACTTGAGACCTGTTCCTGAAAGGCCTCACAGACTCAGTGGATGTTATGATATAGTAATGGACTCATTACTCTTTCAGCAACTCTTAGCAAGAATGAAATTATGATCTCTTCTCGGCAATTTACTTTGTTTTCCTGTTAATCTAAACATTTTTTTAAAAAATTAAAAGAAATTATTTTTCCCTGCAATTATTGCACCTTTTTATTTTACTTTTTTTTCTGAATTTCAAAGAATGTTCTGATTTCAGAGAGAGGAAATTTACCTTCAGTCCTTAGTTTTAGTTTAAATTTTCCTTCATCTACATAATACTTTCCCTAATTATCTTTTTTAATTGAGATGGTAATATAGAAAGAAGCCAACGTTATTTTGTTCACTTATTTGAACTAAATTCTAAAAGCAGATTATTGCATTGGTTCCCTTTTGAAGTTCTAATTGTAGTATGATACCGAAGTCCATTTTTCAAAAAATAAAAAAGGCTGAACTCTTGAGAAATAAACAAGCAGAACAATGTGAAATCAAGTGACAGTTATTTTAGCTCTGAAACCAAATTCAAATTTCAGATCTTTCTATCTCTTTGCATTCATGAAAAATCATGCATAAATTAAATGATAAAGAAATTAAGACTTGAGCATCTAGGGAAATAATTAAAAAAAGCTCTCCTCCATTTTCCTTTTCACTAGATGATGCGTGAAAGAACATTAACATCATGTCTACAAAGTCTTCATCTGGATGCTAGCTAGCCTTTGATTTTGGCATGTTTGAATATTTGAGTGCTTTTCCAATGGATAGAGAAGTGTACAGCTAAAAGGAGACTTTTAGAAGCATACAGAAGACACCTTGTGTGAATTCTAATCATATTTTCAAAGAACTGAAAAGGCTTTTTTTCCTTGAAGAACAGATGAATTTAAAAGATTTGTTACAAGTCCAGGCTTGAGAGACCATCAGAATTGTCAAGGCCTATTGTCATACAGAATTTGGCAGCAAATGTGAAAGATGAAAGCATTTACCTTATGTTCTGTCCCACTCACATGGACTGATTGCCTTATTTACAACCTCATCCTGTGTGTTTGAACCTAGAATGGAAAAACTATAGGAATGAACTCCACTGCTCTTCTGCTGCATAGTCTGCCTAAATATGCCTCTGCAGAAGGGAAGGAAGGAGACTCCAGGGAAAGAGACTGTTCTAGGCATAATTTTTCCTTCCTATAATCCACAGTAAACTTTTTCCTTGTTTTCTTGGTAGGAGTTGCTCTGATGTGATTGCTGGAACTAGCAGGGAACCTGATGCAATGATTGATGTTGTCCCTTCCCATCCTATGTTGTTTTCTCCATCTTTCTTTGTCACAGACATCCCAGTTGTGAGTGGTGTGAAAGGGAGGCAACAGCCATGTGTGGTGGGGGTAGATCATTTTATAGCAGAATTGCATTTCCTATCAATCATCTAAATCTTTTCAACATTCCTCTAACTCTTCCCTGCTATGTCAATAGGTTGCTTTTGGAAGGACCAGTGCCATCCTAGCTAACCACTGCCATGAAGCAAACTCTCAGCTAAAGTAAGGTGGGGAAGGCAGAAAACAGCTCTGAATCCAACTGAGAAAGTGCAGGAACACAGCTGAAATGGTTTTTGGGAAAGCTTCTTTAGCTAGGAAGATTTGGAGGTGCACTGCCTCGTAGAAGTGCTGTCTAGAGCTCAATGCGCCATGTCCGCCTACAAGAAACCCTATTAGCTGACACATTTTGTCATTAATTTCTCACATTGCTGCAGACTCCTCCACAAAGCTCTTCCCAAAGGCTTCTGCTGAGAAAACTCCTCCCTTGTCTTTCAGGCTGACCCCCATTAATTGCCACTCTTTGCTGATGAACTGCTCAAACAGCAATAGTGAGGACTAATGAAAAACTCTCTCCACATGCATTGGAAAGATCTCATTGCTGACCACCAAAAATGGATCATTGAGTTCTGTGTTTTCAACAGACGTTGTTTTGTGAAAAATGAAATGTCACTGTATAGAGCAAAACCCCAAACAACCTGCCAAATTCTTTTCTTAAAAGTATTACAATTGTATTGAGAAATAAGAATTGTCTTTTGCTTTGTTTGGGTATCTATTTTTAATGAAACAGTTCCTATTTTTCTCTAAAATAGCATCTCAAAGCCTTTTAAAAGACACAACAGAGAGGAAAAATAAAAGCCCAGTTCCCTTATCAGAAACTTTTACTGATAAAAACTGCCAGACAGCTTCCCCTTCTGAATCTTGTTCAATCCTAAAACACCGGCATATTAATATTGTGTAGATTTTTGGGACAAGTAGTACTATCACTATTAATAAAATGTATAAATGCATACATGAGGTTCCTCCAAAGGGGGAAAATAGGAAAAAAAAGAACCTCTGCGGACACTGTGTTGTTGTTGTTGTTTGATTAAAGTCCTTATTTGCTGCAAATGTGGCCGTGATTATTATATTAACCAGCAGACATTAATTACAAAGATACAAACCTGCAGGTTACTTCTGGATTGAAGCTGGTAAAGAATCTCATTCTTAATTAAATTCACTTAGCCTAAAGAATCGTAAGTAGATCTTGTTTTTAGAATCCCTTTCAGCCAAAAAACCACTTAAATAATTTCAAATTAAATATCTTAGTCAGGATTTGAAATTACTCAGCCCACTCAGGGAATTGCATTTAAACATTATTATAATATCATCAGGGAAATGTTTTCTACTCTCCCAGCTGTGGAGAGGAAAAAAAAAAGTAAATAAAGCATTCTTTTAAATAGGATTTTAATTTATTTTTCTAAAAGTTAATTCAGTACTTGGCCACCCTAGAAACCAGCAACCTTCATTTACCCACAGACTGTAAGCACTAAGCCTCATTCATGTAATGAGGCCAAAGTGCCGAGGTTATAATTGGTAATGCTTTTTTTTCTGTTTTTCACAAATGCTTCCAGCATGCTGGGAGGCCAAACTGTTGTTTTCTCTTTCAATTATTTGTTAATATTTCAAAGAATTGATTTTGAATAGAGGAGGAATGTACTACTGTATGATAATTTGAGAGAATTTCTCCATTCTCTGAATGGAGTCCCCCCCCCCCTTTTTTTTTCCCCTCAGCTTTTAGTATAGTTTTAAATATTTTATTTTCACCAGAATGGAACATCTCTATTTCATCTTACTTATCTTTTTTATCCATCAGAAATGGACAGCAGCAAAAAATCTGTCTATCTCTATTGCTGAGGTGTTCATAGCTGCTAGCAGCATTTTCTGCAGAAGGCTCCGGGGGCCTCACATAAGTCCAGCCATGTTGTACCCTGCTATTCTGAAGAGCAGCAAAGACAGTTCATCTTTCAGGCTGAGATCCTTTTCCAAAAAGTGATGAACAGTAGCAGGAATCTTCTGAAACTCAATGCTGCAGACATTAGGGGAGCTCCTCTAGATAAGGCTGTGCAGCCCTGTCAATGCAATGGTCTGTTGGGTTAGGGTTAGGGCCTGCAGGTTAGGATCAGGCCTGCAGGGATGTGTCAATATGGACACGGCTGGGAGCCAGAGGCAAAATGCAAATAGGCTTTCAGAGTTTCATTTTTCTCCGGTTTTCTCTACCTCTTCCATCTTCTATTGTGGTTATACAAGAACACATCAGACAGAAAGAGTATCCAGATTTGTCTCAAGAAAGGCCTTCTTGCAAAGATGCTCTTATGGCAGGTGGATTTTCAACCCAGGCTCATCCTCATTTCAGACTTACGTATCCACTTGGGCAGCGGGGCCATGAGGTGCCAGCTCTTGAGGAATCCTGTTTCTCAGCCTACCCCTGCTTCCAGCCAGTAAAGACACAGTGAAGATGGAATGATTAAGACTTGAGCTCTTAAGAAACACAAACCAGAAATTTTCAGTCCAGTTCCTGCTTTGAGCCTAGTGGTGCTCGTCCAAGCTGGAAAGTTTCCTTTTGAAAGACATCTATCCTTAGTTAAAACACTTTTATCTTTTAGGCATGACAATTTGCTTTCGGAAGAAAGTGAATTATTCTAGAAAATAAAAAGTAATCTACAGGGTTCTGCAGAGCTTTCTCACGAGAGAAATCTTATTCAATAACCAGATTAATGAACAAGAACAGAGCTCTCTCCTTTTCTCTACTGCTGCAGCTATGCAGGAATGATGAGTCTCCAGAGGAGCTCTGGAAGCCACCAGGACCTGTCTGAGTTTGAACACAAAAGGTAATGGCATAACATTTTTTAGCATTTAGTCTAATGGCAGGGTGGAAAAAAGATTAGGGGAAGAGCAATTTGGAAGTTACACTTCAGGTATTGAATAGCCTGTCAATGCGAATTTACTTGCTTCTAAGGTTGGATTTTTTAAAAATGTCCTGGCTTTGTCAAAAATAAAAAAAATTAAGATATAGACTGGAAAAAGTCCTTTGGCTTATGAGGGCTATTTGCCTGCTCTTTGAACAACGTCATGTAATCCCTTGTGAGCAGGGCATTGGAAAGGAAAAGGCTACAATGAGAACTGCAGGTTCCACATCCTCAGGCAGACTGCCTACTGATAAGTCGTTCCACAAATTACCCACAGAAATCCTCCCTTCTGGGAAGCTTAGTGGACTAAGCAGTTTGAAAAAAGCACTGCTTAAGTAACAGGATCTGAGCACTAGTTGTCCTGCTACTGCAGTGGTTTTTCAACCCATTTTCATGCCCATACTTTATACTCACTCTAACAAGTATCTGCTCAGCAGATTGCTTTAGTTGAGCTCCCAGCCTGAAGCTCATCAGCGTTTTCTAGCATGTAAGTGATGATTTACTTCAGTCTTCTTTTTTTTTTTTTCCTCTTCCTTCCTACTCTCCTCCATTAGCATATGTACAATGTAGACTAAAAGCCACAATTGTTGCTTTGCGTAGATGTCAAAGCTCTGAGCCCGCTCTGTAGTACAGGGTGCTATACAATGCTTTCTGCATCACAGTGCATGTGTTGGCTCTATAGAGGGATACCTCTCTATTCACACTCTTTATTTAACTATCATCTTTGAACCACTGCGAGGGTGAAGCAGTGCTTTATGGCACTTTTCATGGTATATATTGTGCTCTTCTAGATCATAATTACCATTTTCTTAATCCTTTAATAAAGTCACCAGGAAGAAACTTCAGCAAGCCTAAAGACAGAATGGTTCTATTATAAAATGAGAACAAACCTCATCATGCTAAATTACCAGCACACCAAGCCTCTGCCCTTGCTTTGGAAGAAGGTAAGACAGTGGCAGTGATATGTGCAGACAAACAAGAAGTCTCCAGGGTGATATTGCTTTAATCACTTCAGTGAGTAAGAAAATCAGGCTGCAGTAAGCTGTCATGTAAAAGCTCATGAATAAAAGCCAGTGAAGCAAAACTTGCTACACAGAGAGATGTTGTTCCTTTCTACAAGTTCTTTCAAACTTAATGCTGGGGGTTTTAGCTGAGTGTGTATATAATTATACAGTTTAGTCACAATAGCAAAAAGACAGTTAAATGAGCCATGGGCCCAAGACTGCAGAGTCATGTACATCCCATTGGAATGAGAACTTCAGCTAGGACTGTAGATATCTAGGGAGCAGACTAAGCAAATTCTGGTCTTCCAGATAAAGAAACTATTTTGTGAGACCTCAGTTCAACAGTCTTTTCAGTAGCACATGATAATCAAGTGCTGTCAAATTGATGGCAGTGCCTAATTGCTTCTGCTCCAGAAGACAGACCATACTTCCATGTTAGCAATCTTCCTCACTCAGCAAAGTGAGTGTCTGCTCAGTATAGCCTTGGTATTAATGAAACCTTTGGCCTAACTCAGGAGTGCTTTAATTAGGCTGCTCTCAGACCTTCTGCATTTGTATTCTTGGTACAAATAGCTGATCGTTCTCCGTCACTGTCTGTAGTGGCACAGCCACAGTGCCTAATGAGGTATGGCTGCAGCAAACGTAGTGTCAATAAGCAAGTATGACATCAGCAGGAATGAGATCCAGGGCTCGGGAAAAAAAAAAAGGAATAGGTGAAAATTCTGCCTTTGTGGCAGTCGTTGGGATATTTCCAGGATTGTGTTCCTATTTGTCATCCGTATCATCTTTCAGAGGGCATTTAATGACTGCACAGACAAGATATTTTAGCTGTCCACACATCGCGATTGACCTAGAAAAGGTCAATTGATGTCCTAATTAAATAATCAGGAGCTGATTAAACATGTAGCAATTGTGGTGATCAATATGGGTAGGGGAATGTAATTCTGCTGACAAATTTGATGGAAAACTGACAGTTTTCAGTGGAAATCATCTAAATGCTCATCAAGTCAGCTAAAATTATGACCAACTTCAATGACCTTCTAATCAGAGCATGCACCTGGATAAGGAGTAAAATTATTCTTTGGACATGGAAAAAAAATATGTTGGAAATTCGTTTGCTTCACTTAGGCAAATGTGTTTCCCTAGCACCGCTGCCCTTCCCTTCATTTGTTCTCATGCTCATCATTGTCAGAATTCCAAAGCAATAGAATTCTCTTTGTTGTATTACAAAAATTACAACAGAACTTACAAACTTAACAGAGGTAGAGATTAAAATAGTAATAATAATAATAATAACCTCATTAAAGTAAGACAAAAACATTGCTTGCGGAAATAAAATATGTTGATGGAAGACCTTTAAATATTACCTTAACCAATAATTTCAGCAATAATATCAGAAAAAAAATAAATAAACTTTCTCTTGCTTTGCATTTGCAATATTGTGATGTGAAAGGGAAAATAATACTATGAAATGCCCTATTAATCTTGATTTCATTGAATACCTCCAGAATACTTGGAATGATGAATACAACCAAGAGATGGCAGCAGTTCATGCACTATTCGTCTACCTTATTTAGTTTGCAACATGATTTTCTTCAAATAAGGTGCAAAGAAATTAAGTTATGCTTAGTTTATGATGCAGACTGTTTCCATTATTATTGAAAGGAAGGGAGGAGGAGAGACAGAGGAGAGAAGGAGGAGTAGTTTGATGAAGAGATTTGGAAATTTGTTTTTAGGCACGTATCCAAGAACTCTTTGGAAATAAATGAGAACAGTTTACTGTATAAAAAGAGCTAAATAACAAGTCCAATTGGAAATCTCTTACGTGTGTAGATGATGTGCATCTGCACTAGTAGTGGGTGAAAGAAACAAAGGGATTTGATTTACTGTGATCTGCTGTGATTCTAGGACCATAAATCCACATCCCATTTCCAGAGATGACGAAGACTTCTACCAGCTGGAGAACCTTATGTCTGTTTTGCTGGTGGGATGTTCTGGTGAGTGCCTTCAACCTCGTTTCTCTGAGGAGGGGAACTGCTTCAGGTACAGAAATGGTGTGCTCAAGACAGAACAAAAAGCTCATTTTAAGCACAAAAATGCATCTGAAAATAAACCCCCTTCTACACTGAATCACTGAGTCTCTTATGCAAATCCAAATGCATCCCTTTCTTCAAGATGATATTTTGCATGGGCTAGGTACTTTCCAGTGGCTTCCATCTTTTTTAACCAATGAAAATGTGACACCTCTAAAATCTATCAACTTTTTGGATAGGCAACAGACTTAAAAAAAACCTGAAGTGTCCTCCTTTGTGAGAGTAGGTTACTTCAAAGAGAATATGGAGTGGATGAATCATTGCTACCACAGTTGGGAAGAAATGCTGAAATTATTAGACACATCTTATAAAGGACTGAGCAGAGGAAAAAAGACACACTTCATCTCCCTGATTATTTCTATAAAGAAAATTTTGCATTAGGAAACTGAGTTATAACATCCTGAGGGATTCAGAAAACATTTAGTGATTCAGGAAAAGATGATTGCATCAATAGAAAACTTAGATCATACCTCAGCAGTTTGAACAAATACAGATAATCATAGACTTGCTTATCTGACAGACAGATAGGTAGATAAATACATATAAAAAAACCCCATAATATAAGTTATCACCATTAAAATAAATGTCTTTGCATTGTGATCAGACTAGTCTACCATCGCTGTCTTTCACAGCAGCAACAAATTATGCTTTGCTCCCTTCACTGCATCACAGACAAAAGAATAATCATGACAAAATCCAGAATGCAGAAATTTCTTCTAAATAGCCTTAGGTATGGTTTAACTGCAGATTGCAGAGAAGTGTTTGCTTGTATTGCCAAGCACCTCAGAGCTTACAACGCGTTCCCCTGGCAACCAGAAAAAAGTCCTCTGTATGTACATGTATTTAAGCAGTAGGTATGAACGGGAGCATTTTCCTTTGGCCCACAGATATTGCTAGTACAGTCCAGACTGAAGAAGAGTCACTTTGTGCTACCAAAGTCCCTGAGACAGATCCAGGAAGAGCTGTCTGAGAAAGTCTTGCAAATGCTGATAGAAACATCAAACCAACTCCTTTGATTACTGCCTACTCTTTGCATGATTCCTGGATGATTAGTGTGTGCATGAAGGATGTGGAGGATGTGTTTTCTAGTTCCTCCTCCTATTTATGATTTCCTTAGATAGGGAATTCCCCTTGTCCTTTCTATACGTGTTATGTCCTGGCCTTCATAGTCGGGTTTGCTGTTACGTACACTCACCACGAATTTCTGCAGTTCAGGGTGCAGTGGTCCCCTTTCAGAAAGAAGATGGTAGTGCGTATCCCATTTCCAGAATATTCCAGGTCATAATTCAGGCTCACGATTTTTAATCTTCTTAGGCCAGAGCCCACATTCCTCATCTTCAGGCTAATCACTTTGAAGTCAGATGTAACGCAAAAGAAAGAATACTGTAATAGTAGATTTCTTTCTAAAAATCTGAAGTATGGTCTTGTGTTTACTATTTATCTCTAAGTGGATGTTCATTAACTATAAAAAGACCATTCCCTGACAATTTTTCAGAAGTGACTATTACTTCCACTCATCCATTCACCGCCAAAGCAAGCAAATGAAGGCAGTGTGGACTTCTGCCCTGAGGCTAGGTGGCAAAATGATATAATGAAATAGTTTCAAGGACTTCATTCAGGTGACCTTATAAAATGACATAGCATGATGTGAAATATCTCTTTGTTTGCAACTATATAAAGCGCTAAGGTATGATGGATTCTAATAGTAGTATATTTATATAGAAAGTGTTCTTTTCTCAAACAAACTTCAATGTTGCTTGAATTTTGTTTTAAAAAACTGAATGTCAAAATTTATATCTTGAATTAATGTGCATTGAAGAAATAGTGCCAAGTTAGCACTTCAAAATTAATTTTATAAGTAAGACTCAGCCAAAATTCTTGAGAAATTTTTGGGTCATCATGAAATTGCTTCATAAGTAATGTGACATCCATAGATGCTCATTTACAGGCAATAGGTATTATCAGGCTACAGTTTTTTTCAAAATGATAGCAGGGCATATATTTTTAACTTATTATGGAGATTCTATTTGCCTTTTTTTTTTCTGTATTCCACTGTTTTGATTTTACGTCAGTGTAATGCCAGCGATTTTGGTGGGGTCAAGAGTGTGTAAAAAGCTAGTAATTTCTTGCAGGAGGGAGATTGAAAAGGAGACCTCAGATAAAGTTCCAAATCAAGCATAAAAGGTTATTTGGCTGGAATATAAAAAAGATAACCCAAACTGACATTCGTAAACGAGATTAACATGATTATGGGTGGAGTGGTGCCATTGTGCAACAGGCATTAAAAAGATTCCCTGGAGACTGGAAGGTGTGGAGAGGCCTTAGATGGGCAAGAAGTTGTCCCTTAATGGACAAGAAGTTCTCCAGATTGGGAGGGGATGTAGGCTTGGTCTTCTCAGCAAAGGAAGCATTTGAACCTGAAACTCCCCAGCCCCATCTGAGCGTATTCCTTTAGCTCTGCTTTAAAAGCAGAGTAAAAGTTGCCATTACTGGATTGTTTTTGTTGCTGGCATTTGGCAGAGAGACATAGGCTGATGGGGCTGAAGCATCTGACTGCTTCAGCATCTTGCTGCCAACACCCTGCTGAAACACGTAACAGTTTCTAGCCACTTTATAGAATGTTTGGCCTCCAAAACATGTTAGTGTACTCTGGTATAAGATTTCTAAGTGTAGCACTGGCAGCTTTGCTTGCCATAGTCTGAGGTGTCCCAGGGTGTCCTGACCTGCAGCCATCAGCTCATCAAGCCACAGATGGCTTCTTGTTGTGTCTGTAGTATTCCAAGAGCACAGTGGGCCACTGGTCTTGCCTTTAGCTTTTACTGGCATCTCCAGAGCCATGAGAGATTGAGAGAAGACTTAGGATACTAGAACTCACACACTTTCTGTCTACATTGCTGGCTTCATCTCAGAAAGAGCCTGACGATACCTTTTTCATGTTTGTATAAAGTCCTTACAGGGAGCTTAATCTCAATGCCTGAGGTGTTGCATGGACCTTCATTGCAGCAATAAGTCTTCCAGAAACAGCTTCTAAGGTTTCTGAGACGTCTATTGGAGGACTGAGCACTATCACCTTAAAGTTTTCTCAGTCCCTTGTGAGGGTGGAAGGATGCTGAGTATGCCTGGACATCAGTGGATTTAACTGACTTCATAGACCAAACTATTTGGAAATCTTTGATAAAATTTATGTGAAAAGTGCAATGCATGACTGTAACAGTCAGGTAAAAGTGGAGATAACATGGAAAAAAATTGGCAGGGAGAAATGCAATTTTTGAGTAAGTCTTTTTATGCAGTCAGATCTGTCTTAGTGCCAGCAACATAGGAAGTCAGTAGGCGTCTGATTATCAACTCCTAAAGACAGAAAAATTGCCACTGTAGCAATTGCTTTTTTTTTAATTCAGATGAATTTTAAAATAATTGAATGTATTTATAGCAGCTTTGTTTGCTTCTTTTTTTCCTACTTTTCCTTCCACCTGGCTTTCCCATACAAAAGCTTGCTGTCATACAGTTGGCAGCTTGGAATATGAATATATTTTGTCTTCAACTTAAGTTAAGTTTGTTTCTGAGCTACTTGGGGGGGGGGGGGGGGNAATTCAGTATCAATTTAAACTATTAGAGGAAGTTAAATCAAAATAATTAGGATATTAAAATACTTTGTGTGTTTCCAATCACTGGTTTATTGCAAATCTGGATCTTTTCCAAGGAACCATAATAGAATGAATACATTAGAATGTTTCCTTCCCCTTAATATGAAACCATTTGCTTCTGAAAAGATGATTGATAACTTGCGTTAAACACAAAACCAGATTGATTTGCAGACATGCTTCAGGAGGGGCTGGAAGGAAAGGAGAATAAATGCCACATTAACAGAACATTACACAGACGCGCATTTGCACACACTAAGTGTATTAAACAAATAAAAAAAGAAAGAACATAAAAGCTTCCATAGCACTTCTTCCTATTAGACAAATACAGTAAGTCTGTGCAAAGTAATTGCTAAAGGTACCTTGGCGTGGAGGAAGAGAGATTATTTGGAGATTGCAAATGCTTTTGGAAAAAAGAAAGGCATCTTGGAAAAATACTAGAGAAGGGCACAGAGGGAGATAAATGTAAACTCACAGCGGTGTTAACTAAGTTATAGACTCCATCGTGCTTATGATTCCTCTAACATTCTTCCTCCCAAAGTGAAGAAGAACGTCTTCCAAACTACGTAGCTTCCAAATTATGGGATTAGTGAGCATTAAGAAGCTTTCACTCTTTGGTCTGAGGGTGTTGCCCTGTCCTTCGCTCAGCTGGTTCCATAAAGAGTGTCTGTTGCTGACAGTGGCCACATTTAGAGTCTTAGGGCAGACTCAAGTTTTCAGACTTACTTATAAATCTTTGTTTCTATCTCTGGCATAATGTCCAGGATGGAAAGTGTTATGCACAGTTCCACACACTTCTGCCCATTAGAGAGAGAACGGATGCAATCAAACATCAACCTTGAGCAAAATACAAGGAGTCCAAGCAGATCACTTCTTAAAGAGATCTCTGTGTGTTTCTGTGACTCCCTGAATCCTTTTCTCAGCTGTTTTTCTTATTTGTTTATTTTTCTTGTTATTCTTGAACAGAATTATAATTTACCGTATCATGCTATTAACTTTCTTCCACTTTCTTTTCCTCTCCCCCAGGAAAATAAGAATTGCCATACTGGACCATATTAAAGGTCTGTCTACTTCAGATGATATCTATTTACATACTTCTAGGAAGAATCTAAGAAAAAATATTCAGACATCTGTGGTATGTCCCCCCATTTTCTAAAGACAAAGCCAACATAGTTCTGTTCACTTAAATGTACTTCAAATTACTGCTAGGGCTCTCTGGCATTCACAAAGCTGCAGCATGCCATCAGTATGCCTACACAGGAGCCTAGTTCCCACTACAAAGGTCCTTCCACCTTAACTTCTATGTGTAACTGATGGCTAGATATAGCTGTAGACTCTATAAATGAGAAAGAATTTGAAACAAGGGCAAATGTTCTTGAATCAAGTGAATATGGTGCTGCCAACAAAATGCTTTGGTGAAAAATGTAAGCAAGGAAATTGTGAGTAGAGATCAAGATGCCGTTTTCCTCCATATTTGATAATGCTGCAAGGTTAACATATACAGGTCTAGTGATTTCAATTCAGGAAGGATGCTGCCAAATAGTCTGAGAAGAAGAATGAGTGAAGTGAGTGAAAAGCACTCCCAAAATAGAAATATTTAATTTAATATTTAATTCAATCTATCTGTTTATGAAAGAGATGGGGTAGCTTCATCCCAGTTCATAGGGATAACAGTGGGGAAGAATTCACTATTGAAACTCAATCTGATAAAGCTACAGTAAACCTAGGTGTTAGAATACAGGTTACACAAATAATCTGAGTGATAAAATAAACATATTTTTAATAGGGAAGATATTAATCATTACAGCAATGAAACAAGAACTGTTACGACATCACAGGGCAATCTAAAGATTACCACCAAATACTCAAAGATTTTGTTTGATTTCATTTTCTAAAGTATGCTTTTAAAAAGTATGTAGTTCAAGCAGGTTGGAACATCCACATTATACAAATAATCCCTTAGAAGCTCACAGTGAGTCCCGTCTGGGTTTTGTAATGTACGAGGTGATGACTCCTGAAATACCTAAGGAGTTTCAGCTGCACCTAGCAGAGCACAACTCTATCTCTGCAAACATATTTCAGTGCCAAAGTAAAGCAGAACCATACCTGCTGCAGTGAGCCATTGATATTTGAATGCAAATCCCTTGGTTTTTAATTTATATGTCCTAACTTCTCTGTTTAAAGGTGTGTTTCCTTTCACGTAAATCACCATATAACTCCTTGCTAATCCTCCTCATTTACACTGAATATTAGCTGTATGGAAATTTGTACTAATTAATCCTGCATAACTATAATTTAGTGGCTGGGCTGCACAAAAGCATGAGAATTGGCATGACACTGGGAACCAGGTTATCAGATCTATTTTCTGAGTAAGTCCTATTATGTTCTGCTGGATGAATACAGCAAACAACAAATTTAATTACACAGCTTTTCAATTGGTTTTCTTGTAAGCTAGAAAACTATCTTCTAGCTCTTCCACTTTATTGAAAGCAGTGCTTTTTCTGAAGTCACACTTGCATTGTACTTGACCAGCTAATTCCTCTGCCTGGTCACTGATAATTAGCAGTAGCTGATGGCTAACGACCTTTCCTGCAAGGTCATATCCCCAGACAACATTGGAGGCTATAAACATTCTCCTAATTGGATAATCATCAGTAATAAAGATTATGATAAACTGTAAAGAAAACAGCCCATATTCTGAATAAAATAGGGTCATGATGAAAGTAATGCCTCCCACTTATTTCCATGGAAAATACAGCAGATAGAAAGAACACAATAACACTATTTTATAGAGCAAATTCTCAGCTACAAAATGCCATTTTTCAACATAGTCACTACCATTAGCCGATTCACATGCATGAGCTGATGTAGACACTCTTTGTGTTGTGACAGCTGTGCATGGACATCCAGAATGTGGCTTGAATTTCAGATCTCTGTTGCCACTGCTGATACGCACCTCCATCACCTCACTGTGCTGACATCCACTGTTTGGTCTCCAGAAACATTCAGCAAGTGTCAATGAATGTCAGTGGGTGCCATTTTTAATTCACGGAGGAATTTGGTTTCATTTCTGTGCTTCGCACATACTCCCATTAAGATGCCTTTGTGTCAGACTGCCCCTCTGCTGCCATCTGTTGCATGGCAACAAAACATAATGGCGCATTGGTGGGAAGATTGAAATGCTGCTGCCATACCACCAACATCCACCTCTGATATCATGAGCCAACATTATAAAATAGGAGGCATTACTTTCGGAGCAACCTTGTAAATGAATACATCACAATGAAAACACTATTACACTAATAGCATTAACTAATGGATGAATTAATTAATATAATCTTCACTTTATGATGAAGTCTGGTGTTTTCACATGTTATTCTCTCCAAAGGAACATTACCCTTTAGAAGTTGTTCACTAAAAAGTCTGGGTTATAGTCCCGAGTCTGCCAGTCACCTGCCTCAATTACTCTGACCTCTGTCTGCCTGATACCCCCACTTCCATTTTTTAACTTTTTTCAGCTCCAATAATAACCAACTTTTGTTCAGTATTCTGACACCAACGCTGCCAGCAGAGACCCATCCCGTGAAGAGGACTCGTTTTCTCTGTGCTGTCAGGGGATACAGGCAGTGTTTTGAGACAGTCCCTCAGATCCACAGTAAAATGAATCATAGAATCATAGAATGAATCATAGAATGAAGAATCCTTCAGAAATTTTTCTCCAGGATACATAGTAAGTAGGCTTCTGATTTCAGTGATTTTGTTAAGTACTTTGAATTCATGAAAAGATCCTGTTTTATGCATGCATAATCCTCTGTCATCTATGAACAAGGAGATGACAGATTAAGGGAGATTTGTAAACTTTTTTGCTGCTAAAATGTTTAGATTATATTGAAATTTGACTATGTGTTACCAAGAAATGAGAAAGCAAGACCAACTAACTGAAAACATTCAGAAGTGAGAAAAGCAGTACAAGACTACAAAGAGATTGCTGGAGATTCTCCTTGTTTCATTATTTATATTTCCCCACGGTGGCAAAAAAAAGGAACATTTCTATATTCCGTATAAAATATAATGCACTTAATTGATCTAAGTAATTTCAAGGCTGCTGAATAGCAGAAGCCCCCAGCGTGGAATATTCTGACTTAATGATCACATAAAATTGCTCAAAGTGTTTTTAATGTCATTGTAATTTCTGAGTTTATTTAATAGTTGAGGGGGAGAGAGGGTAGCATTAACAGTCATCTGCGTGGCTTGCATGGCTGTATATAACAAATGAGACACGCGGATGCCACAAGAGCCATCATTTTAAAATGGCTGCAGTAAAAATGCAGTTATATTGAGCATTTGCTTTAGGCTATGACATAGTTTAATGAGAATGATATTGCATTAGTATTCAGGACACCTCAGATTTGTTTCCAAGTGTTTGACCTTTTAAGACGTCAGATCGCCTCTTGATCCCACTGATTCCTTTCTCTCTCTGTCTCAGCGGCATCTGTTCTGTTCATAAAAACTTTAGCCAAGAGCTAGCCAACCCAGATGTCTACCACAGTATTGTAATTCATATTACGGTCTGCAGAGTATGTGGTAAAGAGATTTATGCATTTATTTTTTATTTACTACCTTGTAAACAGCTGCTTTTCATCTCCAGTCATCAAAATATTGATTAATTTCAGATCTTTGTTGGTTGAACATCTCTGCTTTCTCACTGGCCTAAGCCGTGAGTGGAGCTCTCCACATTTACAGGCTAGAAGCTCAAAGCCATGCGATGGGCCTGTCTGGGATGCTGTTGTGCATAGTCTGTATGGCTGCTTGTTCCAGTGCAGGTGGCTTCTCTAATTCCAAACAGTGGAGGGCGGAGCAGCAGCATGTGCTGCTCTGCTGGGTAACTTTATTCTACCCAGTCTGTTGGCCTGTTGTTGAACATTTTCCTCACTTTCCTCCAACACTGTTCAGAATTATTTTGCAATATTAAAACAAGAATTAAGATTTTAAAGCTAATTCCACGTTCTTCTCCACTCCCTCTTTTCCTCTGCTATGTTCAAAGTTATTTTAATTTCCTCTCAACCTTGCAATTTTTTTTCCTTTTGGACTTGTCTTATTTGCCTCATTTCTAAGTCATGATGGTATCCTCAAGACATCAATTCATAACTTCCTCACATTGAAATTGTTCATTAAAACCTAGTTTTTCCTAATTCTGGCTTTTTAGCTAATGAAATCAGAGTAATTATAAATATCCATCTTGCAATACTGCATATTGACATTTGAATATAAAGACTCAAAATGGAAGAAAAGTACCACTTACTTTCTTCCCTCTAGCTGCAAATGAAATCAGTCAAATCATAAATATATAGATTAAAATATCCTTCTCTAAGTTAATTTCAATATTAACTTTATACTGCCATTAAGGTTTGCCTGAACATAAACCATAAGGGACTATGTCTAATTTCAACATCTTCACATGAGAGATGTTTGGTTTGCTCAGATCCATTATTTAACAAAGAGAACTGAAATGCTTGGAAAGAAAGGTACAACTCATGCTGTATTTGATCCAGAGTTCAACATGAGCTATAACATCTTCCAAAAATATTAGAATATATGGAAGGAAAGAACACTCAAGAGAACTTTTAGTACTTTTTTCTAATTTCATTTTCGTTGATGACTCTAGACTAGTTGCATGTCCCACTGGAATTATAGAATCACATTGTAATAAGTCTTCCTGTGACATCAAATAGCTATCTTAGAAGTTTATAAGAAGAATTCTTTATATTTTTAAAGCTTTGGCAACCCTTACTAAAATACGTTATACACACTGATGCATATTAATATATTGATACAATGGTCAGACAATTAGACTTGAAATAGGTTAATATGTTACCAGTGCAGATCTGGGGTCTGATCCAGTGTATGTAATTCTACAATTATGCACCTTTTTGAAATTGCGCAGTTTGGAGAGCTGAATGTCAGTTCTGCAGATGCACAGCTTTCAAAAGGTTTCAGAAAGCCATGGGTAAAATACTGCAAGACTGATCAGGTTGGGAAGTTGTTATCAGAAAAGAATGTTTTGTTGAAACCTAAATTATTTACCTCATGGGATCCATTTTTATAAACTTCCTGTGAATCCCTGCTTGGTTTCATGCCAAAGTGAAATATGAGAATGCCCATTTCTCCTTCTTGCTACAGTGAGACAGCCACGCTTCAGATTTCCTTGCATACAGGCCCTGATGGGCTTCCAGATCCTGCACGCGAGTCAGGAGTCTGGGTAAGGTGAAAGCCCCAGCCCGAGGCAAGTTTCACATTCTGACTGCAATCAGCAATCTGTGAAAAGAGTAAGTTTCAACTGGGAATTCAGTTGACATTGACGAAAAGTGAAGCTAAACTGCTTTTTTGGAGGGAATCTTGGGCACCTAAATTTGTCCTTTCTCTAATTTTTCAGTCATTCAAGAGATAATTTAATACTTTGTATCCCTTTTCTTTTTTTTTTTTTTTTTAACGAAACAGTACGTATAGTCGCTGTGGAGAGCACTGCTGGGAGGAGTGAAGAAGCTAGACAGAAAGTCTTCACTCAGAGCACCTCAGCCACAACTGAGATGTTCTCTCACTCCATATTTTACAGAACAGCTCAGAAGAGATGAAGTTTGTCTGACAAATGCAGATAAAGTTATCATTGCCAGTCTCTACAACGTACAATTACTTTGATTTATGCAATCTGCTGCTGTGATGAGATGTCTCACAGTAACGGCATAACAACCACTAAAATAACCATTTAGTTATTAAGGCTAGCTGATTCTAAGTTTGTTTTAATCGAAAGATTCAGCATCATCTGGTTTGATATCTGTTGGCAAAAATACTCTTCTTGGCAATGCATTCACAGAACAGACACAAGGGAGACTTGTTTCAGGCCTAGCATCAGTTAAATGAAAGGAAAAGTATAAGGAAAGTATTCTTCATGGTTAGTATGTCACAGCAGAAAGTGGAGTTATTCAGTGACGGAGATTCTTCCAAAAAACAGCATGTTCAGGCAAGCATTTTCTGCGTGAGAGTAAAAGGTGATCCTACAGAAATTTGCAGCTGCAGCTTTTCGTGCTGAAATTGCAAGTATGAGTCTGCAACTTTTGAATAGTAGGTCCTAATGAGGTAATTGGTGGTCCGATGACATTTTTTGGCATCCATCAAGGCATTGATTCTGGGGCTACTAGTCATTAGCTCTTGTAAAAACAACATAAGGACTTAGTCTTGTCACAATCAAAAAAAGAAAGAACCCAGCACCTCACACCCCACAAATGTTTGTTCTATTTCAAAGTGGGGAATCATGGACCTTTGGGTCAGCCTGTTGGCTCTGTTATTACTTAGAGTAATGTAGAAGGGATATTCTGGAAGTCAGCTCTCTTTTGGAAATAAAAATGATCTGGTAATTATTGCAATTGAGTATTAACGTGAACAGGAAAAAGGATCAAACAAAGCAGTTATCAAAGGATCAAACAAACAGCTATCACTTGTTTCTATTGCCAGCTGAGTGGCATTAGAGAGGTCAGCGGCCACCTGCCACGAGTTCTTCCTCAGATGTAAACAACATGATGAATATTTTGAAAGCAATGTTCCTGGAAAACAACAGTTTCGATATAACTGGCATAAGAGAGAATATGGAAAATATCCTGAACCTTGAAATGTCTTCTTCTTTAAACCCGCTGCCCAGGTAGGATCTTTTCTGCTATGTAAAGATTGCCAGGTTAGTTAAGCCAAACCAGGTTCTCATTGCAGCTTAGAGCTGAAAAGCTTGATAAGATTGTCTGTTGTCTTCCACTGGGCATTGAGTAGATTTCAGGGGAATTGATTCTTCAGGGAACTTGGATCTGTTTTCTAGTTGTTCTTTGTGTGAGAAAAAGCCACTGTCTTTTTGGCATTGTTTATGCATGGCCCAGTTACCCATGCCAGTAGCCTCTTGTCACCATCAAGTTGCTGAATTGATCAGGAAAGAAGAGGTTTTCTGTGTAATTTACCCTTTTCTTCCATGACCTATGATGCAACCCTGCATTAAATAAACTATCCTTGCTCATCAGCCTTTTCTTAGACACTAGATGCATGTGAGGGAAGGACCATGAAACAGAAGAATACAAAAGTCTTGTTGGGGAGTCTGGTCTCTTTTGGTACTTTGTATCTTCAGTGAGGAGACACACACAGATCTGAATAGAGATTTTGATCTCAGGTGCAGCTTCTCCCTTTTTTTTTTTTCCTTGCAGTGGAAATGTTTGACATTTGGGCACCTGACATAGAAACCTCTAATCTTCTCAAAAACTGTGTGGGAAGACATAGTTCCTGATTTTTGCTTCTTTCCCATTTTCTAACATGTTATCCCTAGTTCTCTTCTCCTGAACCTTCAAATTCTTTCTTTTCTCTTGATTTTTTTCCATCTCTCATTTTCTCTGTACACAATATTCCTTTCTCTCTCTTGCTCATCTCATGTTCTAGTGTTCAACTCTTTCCTCTATCTGATTGTGTATTCTGTATTTTCAGTGGACGTTGAATCAACAGTCAATTCTTCCAAAATTGACCCCGAAGAAACTAAAAACTGGTATGTAACTTGTCTATATCAGCTTTTGTTAATACTGTCAATCTAAAAGACGAGAATATTTTGAAAAAAAGATATTTCAAAGTATCTTGAAAGTATTATCTTTGGAGTGCCCTTTTTGTTGATGAATGAAAACAAAGGTTTTTAAAGCTAAAATATGATTTTCATTGAAAATATTTTAAAAATTTATTTTATTAGAATAAAAGACAAATCAAAAATAGGAAAATATAAAGACTTTCACTTTAAACAAAATATCGAGGTAATGTTCAAAATTAGTAAACTACTATGTTTTACATTTTACTTTTGTGTCTCATAAATTCGTTGCCAGTAATTTTTTAAATCCTTTTTGGTGTACCATAGAAATGAAAGACCTATTATTTGCCAAACTCAGTCTCCTGTTCATCCATTCCCTTCTATTTTTGAATTGTCAGTTTTCTCTTTGTCTGGCTGCCACTGATAATATATTGTTTCTACTTGGTCTAGTCCAGCCTCTCACACAATAGCACTCACTGGTCTATAAACACTAACAAATTAATGCTATCTTCAGTGGAATGAAACAGTACTGTTGGAAGAGATTGAGGGCTAGCAATAGAGAAATCACAGACAACTTTGCAATGTAATACAACAGCAAAAGGAAGGGCAATGTAATCTTAGGCTACAGTCAGAGAGAGATTACATTATGGAGCAAAACAAGCCAGTAATTTTCCTCTGTACAGCCTGGCTGTGACTGCACCTGGAATATTACATTCAGTTCAGGGCAGAAAGATATCGACAAATGGGCATTCAGAAAGATGAGCAACAACAGATGACTTACTGGGAAAAGTTTAAATGAGCTAAATAAGACAGCTGTGCTCCTCTGGGCAGCACAGGATGGAAAGCAGCATGGCTGGGACTGCCTTGCCTAGCACAGATGGGAAAGGCAAACATCACAAAGGGGCTAAGCAAAAGGGTGAGCTTATTTCCACTTTCACATCAGAACTTGCCAGAATATGCTCAAAGAAAGGCCTACAACAAACAAGATTAATAATGAAATTAAATCAACAGTGCAAAACCCAGCCAAGATCAGGGTTCAGATATTCTTTGGTCATGCAAATATGCACTGTGGAAAGCCTTGAAATATCAAGAATTTAAGCAAACATTCTGTGACACTGTGATATGTTTGTATCAGATTATGCAGAACATTTGCTTTTCATGAAGCTTTGAGAACATCTGCACTGCTCCTGGTCAGGCTATATCTTGTACTTCTGAAAGCAACTTGCCCCAGAAGAGACAGCAGAAAAACAGCAGGCTACTGCTCTGATTCTGGGGAGATTCTCTCCTGGCTTCTGTTATACATTCTGGGAAGAAAAGCATTTTTGCATATAAAAAGGTGGATGATAGGAGCTGTGAGCTGATGGTGGGTTTAGGAACTGAAATTTCTGAATTAGTTGTATAAAATGGAAAAAGTTTGTGTTTTATGAGCTGAGTACTTCTGGTGCACACTTCATGTGAAATCTGCTGTGAATACAGTAAACCGTATCCTGCTGAGAAGATGTGGAAAAGGACATCATCGAACATTTATCTAAGCTCTCTTCTTTAAGGACAATTCTACTCCTTACTCTTTTGAAGGTTGGATTTTTCTAGCTCTGTTAACACTGTTTTCTGTCTTAATTTTCCTTGCTGTTGACTGAGTCCCTGAAGACAAAATACTTGAGAAGCCATTGGAAGGCAAGCATTGGAGGCCAAGGACAACAATTTTATTACCACATCTTCAGGGAGAGCCCATCTGATGGATCTGTACACGGCCCTGTGATTTGCAGGCTCAAAGAAGAAACCAGTTGAGACTTTGCTCAGTTCTGAGTTGTAGATAGACAACTTACATCTGAATGTCCTTGAAAGGGGGATGAGGTCACAGATAGGGACACTGACTTACACAGGACAGAAATAAAACAAATGTTTTATATATAAATAAAACAAATCTGTTTTATAAATTTTATAGGGAGGAGAATTATATAGAACATTTTATGAGGAAAAACAGGAAAAATCAAAGCCTAATATATATACACTCAGGAGTTATTTGAAGCCAAGAATTAGTTGTACTGTGAGAAGCAGAACTCACTAACTGGCTCAACTATCATTTAGGAATCTACAGTGAAATGTCTAATTTATTATACAAATTAGACCAAGACAGAATAAGGCATTCTGTTTAATCATAAGGACTGGGAGTGGTTGCAAGGGCCAGGATAGGGAAGAATCTCACATATTTGAGCAGGATTGAATATTCTATAAAGTCAAATCTCCTCACTTAAATGAAGGTATTAAAATAGAGTGAGAAAAGTGAAAGGGGTCATAGTGTTTCATCAGGATTACTTTCAATAGTTAGTTATTAACTCATTGGTTATTTCTTGAGAGAAATGGCTCCAGTTTCTCTTGCAGCTAACTCAGATGCTATATGGTGTGAAAAACGTCTAGTTAAATGACTTATATAAACCAAGAAAGGTCAAGATTTCTTGTGAATATTTCTGTCTGGGGGATAAGAATGTTTCCTTTTCTCTGTTCTCAGAATGTATTATCTATACATGTTCTTAGTGACATTAAATTCTCACTCTGCCTATTGGTTCATAAGTGGAGATAATTCTTATCTTCATAGCAGAAAAAGTTTCTACCAGGAGAAAAATCTTCAACTCATTTCCCAATTAATAGGAGAAAATTTGCCTTTGAAGGTCACTGTTGGAACAGAGCAGTGCAGGAAAGGAAGAGAGGTTA
This sequence comes from Penelope pileata, assembly GCA_013396635.1. Taxonomy (NCBI): domain Eukaryota; kingdom Metazoa; phylum Chordata; class Aves; order Galliformes; family Cracidae; genus Penelope; species Penelope pileata. The sequence continues at coordinate 920,361 of WBMW01003333.1, forward strand.
GGAGTGGCCATGTGTCAGAGAGTTATAGAGGTGACATATCAAGCCACAGCTCTCAGTTGTATCCAAAATACTACTTGATTTTGTCTTTGCCTCTCTCAGATGGGGGAATGGTACATGTACCTTTTAAGGAAATCTTATGTAGGAAACCTTGAAAAGAAAGTGTTAATCACAAGAAGGCTGAAGCACGTGATACAATTTTCCTCAAGGAATTTTATGTGTTAATTATAGTCAGTGGCCAAATTCAAGAGGATAATGCTAAAACCGTAGTCCTCTAGTCAGCAGCATGCCTAGGTGTCTCTACATCATAACCTCTTTCTTGTTTTGCCTGGTCTGTGAATGTTTTCTCATCTCCATTCTTCTAAGAGAAGGATGCAAAGGTAATATAAATAGCTTATCTTCAAACTACCAGTCTGAGACCATTCTGACATCCATTGCTTCACTACTTACAGACTGAATGAGAGAAAAGCCAGTCACACGAGTCTTCTTTTTTCCTGTGCAAAGTAGTTTGAGAGGAAACATTATGGAGCAGATGAAGCCAGAAATACAAATACTGCTTTGCCACTGGTAAAGCAGTTGATGTTAGGCAAGTCATTTTCTTTCTTTTATTGCCAATGGAATTATGTGCGTGATTGCACAAGACCCGAGCATGCCTTGTCTTTTAAAGGCCTAGTCCAAATTTCTCTTTACACAAGGCAAATTGTCCTTTGAGTTCACAGGCTTGAGATTAGATTTTAAAACTCCCAAATTAATGCTTTTATTTCACAATCCAGAATCTCATCCAAAGGTTCCTGAATTTTAGAGATGCTTCTGTGAAGAGCTCCTTGGGGAAGTGTCATTACTTTTAATCAATTTTTGGGATTCACAGAGTAAGCTGTTGTTGATTACATGATTTATGCATGCTCTCCATAGGCTTGGAGGGGCTTCATGCATTATTTTACAGTGTTTATTGCTTATTATGGAAAATACATGATAATAGTGGTTTCAATTATAAGCCTATTAGGCAGGTAATTGACAACACAAGTATACTATAAAGTTACATTCTGCTTGCTTCAATACAAGTGCTGTGCTGTGTTTTTAGGCAGTCAGGGCTGATAATCAGTGCATAAATGATTTCCTAATTTACTACGTCTATCACAATCCCAGTTTCACTCAACAAGCGAGTTGGCCAAGAGTTCATTTGTCTCTTCCCTTTCACTCTCATCTCCTATGATGAGAAACTGTTCATCAAGACAGGAATTTTGCCCAGATCATAGCAGCAAATGCATACTGTCAGTTTTACTGTCAGTGATTACAACTCTTTCAAGTTCATAGCTGCGGAACATCACTGAAAACAGCAGGGTGACAATGCCTGAAAGTGGATTCTGATTCTTACTCTTGAAAGTTCCTTCTAAGGGAGTCATGAGCATTCACTGCAGTTTTGCATGAGATTAGCTTTTGCTGTATAAAGTCATGCTTCTATCTACACAAAGAGAATTAAATCTTTTCCATGGCCCAGTCCTATGCTTGCTGATGCCTAATGACTCTCAGCAACTTCTCAGGACAGTTGCATGTGATCCCTGTGATTTCAAATTCCTTTTAAGTTTTAGCTGTTATTCCTAACACATCTGGAATGTCAGCTATGCTTTATGTGATCATAAACAGGAGAGATCAAATCCTATGTGAAAGAGCACACACTAGGAAAAGAAAGAAAAAAGTCAGAGAAAGAACAGTAAGTAAATCCAGGTTTTTCTGTGTACATGTTCTTCTCTTTGAGATAAGCTTTGAAAGAAGAAAAGTGACAGTTCACAAAATATATTGAGCTTGGTGATTTTGTAGGTCATAAGTAAAGGTCTGAATCATGCCCAAAAAACAGTGGTGGATGACTGTAATGACTGACACATTTGTCCCTTTTATCATCTAAAATTCAAAGATATCTGGATGTGAAGTCTTCTTTATGTCACTCTGAAGGATGTAGAAGGTTTGCAGTCCCTTGCGTCCGTATGAAAGATAGCATGAAAAGCAAACACTGGAGTCCTTGAAAATTTGCTTCTCTAGGTGTATGCATTATGACAAAAATAAAGGTTATTAAAATCAGATAAAATGTCCGATTTAACCTGTCACCTGCCTACAGCCTATTAGGACGTGACTGTTTATATTACTTCTGAAGATCTTATTATAGTTCAGCTATTGTAGAGCTGTTGTGGAGACCACAAATAAGATCTCTATCTTTTTAAGTTATTTTTAAGTCTTCAGGTTTTCCTAGACAGATACAACAGATAGAAGCCAAACTTGTGTTTCTCAAAGCAAATCTTACAAATAGCAGGTGTTTCCCAACAAATCTCACTCTAGTTTTCTCATGACTAACTCAGAGTGACCTTATGAGTTCTCACTTGAAGTCAAATTTCCAATCTCCTGTGCTGAGATAGCATAAGATGTGTTTTGCTTTAAAATACCTGATTTGTCTGCTGTGGAGTTGGATATCCTGTCGTATCACTTCAGAGAATTAGCAAATCACTTTTTGTCTGACTGCCGCTGATCTTGTTGCTTTCATCATCATAGATCACTACAAATCTCCAATACGTTACGTTTTGTGTCATTTCTCCCCATTTTATTCATTTAGGTGTGCCTTTCAGCTTTTCTAGAAAGAAGAGATGAGTGCAAAGTCTCCTCTAACAGTAACACTTTCTATTTAATCTGAGTGTAAGCTGCCTTATTAAAATTAGAAGTGTGATCCATTCTGCTTATAGAGGTTCTAGTGAGACAAATAAGAAAATGGAATGTGTTTAATCTTTGACTTCAGAATGTTGTTTCTCTTATAGCAGCCCAAACAGGGAAGGAAAGAAATACCACTTTGATATTACTCAGGTCCAGAGAGTATGAGAATTACAGTTTGTTGTGTAACAGGTACAGTAGAAATGACAAAAGCATATGTAGCTCTTGTACACATGGAAGACAAATTGTCATCACTGATGCCAAACATTTTTCCTGACTATATACAAGTGAATCACATTATCACATTTTTTTCTACCTGTTAAGAGCTTCCAGCATGACCCTTTTTAGCTAGAAAAAATATATTAATATATATATTATAATTATTCCTATATATATATAATAAATATATAGAACCTTCTCACCCAGCATCTGTTTTCCAGTTACTTAATGTCCTTTTAGTGAACAAAAACCAGATATAACTTACAGGAGGTATTTCAGAAGGCAGATGATTTTCTGCATTATTTGTATTTTAGAGATGCCTGTTTCACTATTAGACTGTTCTAGGTGCAGTCATTATTATTGATAACAGCAAAATAATGTGTCATCATAAAATGCAAGTTTACCTGCAGTCCTACTTATTCTGCTGATCCTAACCCCACAAATCCTGTTATGGCATTTGATTGACAACAAGAAATCAACTGAATACTGGATTTCCTATAGTTCGCTAGACCAAGAACCTGCTTTCACAGAATCACAGAACGGTTGAGGCTTGCAGAGACCTTGGGGTCCTTCTGCTCCAATCCCTGCTCAAGCAAGGCCACCCGGAACAGCTGTATGCAAGAGGGAAATGGGGATAACTTGCTCTTTTATCAAAGAAATCTTAGGGAAATGCAGAGAAGCAGGAGCAGACTCAAATGGCTGCAGACTTGCTTGTGGTGGAGTCTTGACTGCTCTTGCTGTGAATGACATCCAGTGCAGGTAATACAGCTGCTTCCCACATTGCTCACATGCTGCTTGGAGAAAGAGAGTGAGAAACACATACTCTGCTGGTTTTACAGGTTACTTTTCTTCATTGTCTGCAATTAGTCTTGTAGTTCTTTTCCTAAAAATTTCCTTTTATTTTCCTCTTCCAATGATCACTTTTTGTGAGTCTCTCTGTAAGACTTTTTGACTGAAAATAACCTTGAACAAGGAATTCGTTTTCTCAGGTACTTCGAGCATTCCAAGCAAACTGGAGATCTGGTTGTAAATCATTTCATTATTTATAATTTGTTCTTACTCATACTGTTTTCAGATGATGGAGTGACAGCACTCGTCTGTGTTCCCTGAGTTGTTTATTTAAGCCTAAATTTCAAGCTCCAAGCTTAAGATTTATCATTCAGCTTAATATTTAATTCCCAGATCCTGAAATAATGACTTTTTTTGCTTCAATTCACAAGATAAGGTTCACAATCTGTTTCAGATATTTCTGTCTTGGAGACAAAATATTTGGCACCAATGAATGAAGGGAGACAGTACTCAGTACTAGACTGAGAAATATATTGCAAAATAGGCTCAGGCAGAAATGTTTGGGAAATGAAACCTGGTCATTTCATGTCATCTACTCAGAATGGCAGTGTTACTGTTTGTATGTGAACTGAAATGAAGATTTCAATTGCTTTTAAATTAGGAAGTGCACATGCACGTACACATGCACATGCACAGAAATTAATAAAAACCAGAAATAGGACAAAACAATGGGATGCAGAGAGATTATTTCAGCATGTGGCCTACACTGCGGCAGATTCAGCAAGATGCAGATTTGCATAATATAATGAGACTGGAATCAAAGTATCAGGAAGATAGACCAAGTGCTAATTAACTAGACACTGCAGTAGGGGAAAAAAAAACAGGATGGTGGGACAGTGCAATGCAGGAAAACATTCCAGGGACAAATGGATAGTGGTATTAATTAATTGCATTAGAAAAAAATTTGGGTAGAATACTCTGGAGCCATTGTTACAAACTTCAGTGAACCATTTAAAGATTAATGTCAGCTCAAAGTTGATTAGAGCTCGGGGTTCCTGACAATTGCTAAACTGATAAAGAATCTGATAGTTCCTTCTCTAAATGGATCCAGACCAAATTTATATCTAGGGGGTATTAAAAGTGCCACAGCACTAAGATGGACAGCAAGACATTAGGCCTCCATCCCCTTTGCAAACATCTGCTTTATGTAGTTTGTCTTCTTTTCAATCTGTGCAAGCAGACCACTTAAATACTCTGTAAATGACTCTGTGCCCTCTTTGTTTGGTGCTCTGGCAGCATGAAGTGCTGCTATGTCTAGAAAGGTGGAGTTCAGGCTTCTTCCCTTGTTCTGAGGGATGAGTCTGGGACTCTGAAATTGTTAGTTTCATACTCCTCCTTGCTTGCAGGGTTCTATAGCTAGAGCTAAATTGATGAAAACCTTTTTACTGGGAAAAAAAAAAAGAATTAGCAATTGGAATAAACTTTAAAAATGTATGTGTGTCTATTTTACATAAAAGTCTACAATCCCATAGCAATAATTTAAGCATGTGAGTTTCTTCAGACACCTGTAGCAGTTATATGAAGTTGGTTCTTTCTTTCATAGTATTTGATGAGTGAGTTTATGTGGGTTCATGGATTGCTGTGCAGAGTACTGTGTAGAGTAAATTCTAGAGGCCCACTCTGTTGCCCACACATCACGCTTGTGGAAAGGGAGTAGAGCAGAAGAACGTGTCCCAAGCCTAAGGCCAGCTGGCAAATCAGTGCTAGCTGGGTGGATCTGCAATGTGCTAAAGATAGATGTGTCAGAGTTTGTGTTTCCTCTTTTGCATGAGGAATATTTAGGGTAAGGTCAAACCCACCAAGCTTTCTAGTTTCACCCTTCTCTGACAGCACCTAGCCCGCCTACAGAAAAGTTTTCCAGCTCTCCTCTGTGTTAGCAAAGGTTGCAAATATATCTATTGTAGGATGTAGCTGTAGAAGTTTCTCTTGAGCTGAAGAGGCACTAGTGTATGCTTTTAGCTCTGACACACTCCTCCACAGTGTGCCTGCTAAAGTGTAAGCCATCACAGTTATGTACTCGTCTATCTTCAAAGGAAAGCCTCATCCTCCTCTCAACAGGCTGTTTGGAGGGAACAAAGCTCACCTAGAAGCTGCAGCATTAGACCATTTTCTGGAAAGAGCTCCACAAAAATGTCAAGACGCCTATTTTTTGCTTTCATTTTGTGTAGGTGAGACTTTTAGATCCTATTTAGTACCTAGATATGATGGGCTTTCCAATTGTGTTCCACTGTTCCAGTTACTGCCATCTGGAGGCAGAGCTGCTCGAGCAGTGGAAAAAATGAAATTTTGCAATATGAGACTGGAAAATCATAGTAAATAGATGTGACCATCTTATTTGATTATATGGAAGAATTGGTCCCAGTACTTTATGCTGCAAGTGATAGGTAAATTACTTGACCCAACTAGACAAAATCTTTTGATACATGCTGGGAATGACCATACGCCAACTACCTAACTCCATCTGGAGATATTCCATTTTCTCTCTTTTCTTTTTCTCTCTCTCTTCTTTTCTTTTTCTCTCTCTCTTCTTTTCTTTTTCTCTCTCTCTTTTCTTTTTCTCTCTCTCTTTTCTTTTTCTCTCTCTCTTTTCTTTTTCTCTCTCTCTTTTCTTTTTTTCCCCTCCCCTCTCCTCTCCCTCTGTGGCTCTCGTGCTCAGAATTTGTATCTTTGAAGAGCATTTAAAAGAGAACTGGAACAAGTGTTTCTCAATTGGATAAGAGAATAAATGAATCCCAGTCTGAAACTTTTAGCTAAATCAAAAGAAAAGACTGTTAAAAGATCCCCCAAAGCGAACAATGAAAAAGACCAGATGCTTACATTTTAGAAATTTATGAGACATGAAAACTATAATAACCTTTTCCATCCATGAGCTGTTGACTGACAAGGCAACTCTCTTTTACAGGATCCAGGTTCATCTGTAGGCAGGCAAATGGGGAGACTGTGTTGAAAACACCATAAAAGAAATTGTATCAACCTGGAGAGAGGTAGGGTAACAGAATCTCTTTTTCTTTTCTCAACTTTCCTTTCCTTTAAATCTTATTAATAAACCTTAGTATATTGATCCATTCCACCAGAATTATAGCTGCTTGCTTTATATGCGATCTACCACATTCCTAGTCACTGCTTCCAGGGAAACAGAGGTCAAAGGTTTCTGGATGCCTGTTGAAAATTAAAGCAGTGAAATTTGTCAGTGATTGTCAGAGTTAGGCATTTCTTTTTGTCTTCAAATTTCACAGCCATATTTGTAACCAGAAGATTCATATCCTTCCCTGCTCCCATTCCTCTTTAGCACTGCAACACTTCAGGTACTTCTTCCTTCTGGAAGCTGCCAGGGGCTTTTTCAAAGGTGAAGGCTGGCATGCCGGGAGTTTTTACTCATCAACAATATCTACCTCCTTTGAGATAGGTTCACCTAGTTAGCCAGAACGAACTGTGTCTCTGAACTATATCTGCAGGCATGTGGGAAAAATAAATGTCTTCTGAGTACATGGATGAATGTATGTAATGCTCTTAAATTATTTTGAAAGTTTCCTCTGGGTTTGGTTTTCTCCTTCAACTTACCAGGCCCTTCACTAGCTGGTAGATATCCCTCAGGTAGTAAAATATTGTTCATGGACATGCGTTATCTGTGGTATTTATCATATATACTTGAATTAATCACTGCAAATCTAAGGACTAATGCAACACTCAGTCATGCAGGCAATACATACAGAAAACAGGAAACAGCATGGGGCTGCCTCCTAAGTTAAAATCTTGATATATCACTGCATACTTATTAACTTCATTTGTTAAGGAATATGTCACGATAGCAGCTACACTGTTAGGCATACACCATCCGTTTATCACCCAAGGAAAACTCAGAAAATAATTGATTTTAACTATAAGGACCCAGAAAAAGGATCTATATATTTAGATCCCCAATTATTATTAATGCTATGCAGTGAGAGAAAACAAACAAACATAAAAATATCCTTTAAATGATAACTATATAATCAAGTCTCGAGAAATAGGTTTTTGTTCTATGTTTGAGGGGTTGTCTTTAACCCATTTCTTACCCCTCTTTTGAATAACAAGCCTGGAAAATTTCAGCAGAGGATAGAATCTAAAAAATTGAAGATATATTTATTTGTTTGAATTGTTTTGATTAAATTGTTTGCACATTTCAGGTTTTATTATTTTTTCTTTACTTTTATTAACTGAAGGCTTTTACTCATTATCACTTGGTGTCACCAATTCAACCAGCCTAAACCTGCAATTTAAAAGGAAAAATTAATTGGAAAAGCAGCAACTAATATTTCCACCTCAGTGCAACATATTCTCTCTCAGTCAAGGAAATTACACAGTGTCAGCTAATTTGTTCCCATACTAGTATGAAATATATTAGGAATCTTCCTCTCCTACTGCCCAAGTAAATTCTACAATCATATGGAAACAAATTGTTAGATTATACAGTACATTAGATTAACACTCCCCAAAAAATACAAGTCCCAGCAGGGAATTCACCCTTTCTGCTGGAAGATCATTGCTTTGTGCCCAGGCATTTCTCACACAGCAAGAAATGTCAGAAATATTTGATATTCTGAGGTGCAGCTGACAGAAGAATACTGGCCTGACAGGTTTTGGAGGATTTTAAAATATATTCTCTATTGCAATTCATTGTTTTAAAAAAAAAAAAAAAAAAAGTAAAAAATAAAAATGTCCAGGTGCCGTCCGTCAAAGTTTTAATATGATAAGAATAATTGTATTCCCAACCCATTAGATCTGTGACACATATTCTATAAATGCTTCAGGGAATAAGATGCAATATTGTGATGGTAAAACCTGTGTCTGTTGAAGGGAAGACTGCTACTAAAATAAAGGGAAACATTATAAGGAAATGGAGTTTTTATGAGGTAAAGGATGGCAAGTAAGCATGATGAAATGCTAATTTATGACCTTCACATTACAGTCCTTAGTGATACAGCGGGAACTAATTTTCATCAGTCGAGGGAGAAGAACAAATGTTTGAGAGAGAGAGCACTGAGCACCGTACCAGTGATGGATGGACCTCCTTTGGAAGCGATTTGAGCAGCCCCATGCTCCTGCATCAACAGATCCTGGGCTGCCCTCTGCCAAAGGACTTATGCTGACCTGGTACAGCGGTTTTTAGAGAGCTGTAGTTGCTTCCTGCTTCTCTGCAAGATCAGCTCTGCAGTGAGAGAGAAAAAGTGGGAATGCATAACTGATTTAGAGGTGTTTGGGTCTGGTCACAAAGAGCTTTGAGAAATCCTCGTTCAGGGCCCAGAGAGAGGTTTCCTGCAAGCTGAAGGGCACTGCCACGTTCCTCCAGCTTTCTTCTTCATCAGCACTGTGGTTGCACCCAGCTCCAGGGCTGGGAGGTGGTTTTATTTTAAATTTTCAAGCAAATGGTCAATTCTCTAACCCTAGCATGATTTTGCATCAAGGACCAGGCCCATATACTTTGTATATTTTCACCACTAAACATTTAGTGTTAGAAAAGATAGCCCAACTCATCCTGGTCTTTTTTAAATGACATGTTCATACTCTTTTTTTTCCCAAAATGGCATGCTTATGTTCAGAAAATGTCTCCTTTAAAATAGGAAAGTTTTCCTTTGTAGTAGTAGTTTTTCAGTCTGGCAAGAAATCAACTTTCCTCATTACGCACCCAGCTGCAGCATTTTACAAGAACACTGGAAACACAGTATAGGATCTATAACAAATTCTTTCTACTCTCACAAATGTGGCTTCTGGCCATTTCCAATCTCTTTGATTTCTTCTTCAGTCTAGTGAGAACTTTTCTACTTCTATACCCTTCACACTTGAGCAAAGTGATGGGGTGGTTGTTTCCAGCATGTGGTTAACAAGAGGAATATAATGCAGGTTTGGCTGCGTTATGGAAGAGTGGGGTTCTGTCTTTCTTCTTTTTATTAATTCTGTTGATGATTTAAAATGCGTGAGGCACAAAACTTGGGCAGTTTGGAACAAGTTGAGAATTAAGGGATTAAAAATAGAGCCTTAAGTAAGTATTGTTCTGCAGTTTGGGAGCATGCTTCATTATAACCTGTGCAGGAATTCAATGAGAAGAGCACAGCTGCTTTGAATTCCTGTCCAGAGAAGCCACACAGCTTGCATAAAAATAAATGCTTTGCATATAAAGGAAATAGTGTCTTATTTGCCATACAAAGATTCTAGTTTTACTCTTCCTTTTTAAAATCACCTACTATAAAGACTCAGAGTTGTTCATTCACAGTCTTGTTGGAATCATTATCATGTGTTTGACCAATGAATGACAGTAATTACCAGCTAGGACACAGATATGAGAACATCAGCCACATGGGTTATTGCTTCTGGTCATCTACTAACCAACCCCAGAGGACCAACAAAACATCAGTTTCTCCTCCCATAAGCCTTTTACAAATCCCATAGAGCTAAAGATTGCTACCATTCAAAAAAATAAGAAATTAAAAAAAAAGACATCCAAAAGAACTGTGCATCACTGACAACCATCCACTACTTTAGGTCTGTGGGACAAAGACAGTTTTTGAGAGTAAATAGCCAGATACTAATGAACAATGCAGTATTTTCCACACTAAAAACACAGGGTAAAACCTCCAATGGCCACTCTTAATCTGCCTCAGGAATTAATTTCTTCCTGACTCTAAATCTGGTGATTGGTTTAGCTGTGTCAGTGTGAGAAAGTCACATCATTTTGGCCATCAAAAAACTTATTTCCACAGGTAGCTGTGAGAGCATCTTCCCTCTCATATTATTGTCAAAGAAAGACCAGTCCAGCCAAAGCTGAACCGGGCTATTGAGCAAAAGTTCTGAGATGAGCAGGAACAGTCTTGTTTCATCTGTAAAAATGCGTAAGAAAATTGCTTGAAATGTGAGAAACGCTTGACAAGCTTAGGAAATTGAGCAATATCATGTCAGTGCAAACAAATGCTAATGATTTTGAAACACTGTAGTGACATGTTACAAATTCTGCCTCTGTGACATTGAAACCCAGAGGGCCTTTCCTTGCCGTGAAAGCTGCATTCCTCAGTGCAAACCTTAGCAGCTCTAGTTCAATCTCTCGTCTCAGCCAAAAAGACAAATGCCACAATTGCAGAATGCAAGGAATTATATAATACACATTGCTGAGTTTTAATTTCACTGCAAAGTAAAGCAAAACGAAATAATGATTTAGCACCACTAGATGAGTTTCTAAAATTCTGCGATCCAGGTGTATGTTGAATTAATTTAAGTAGATGGAAGCATGAAAGCAAACAAGGTGTCCCTGAATATTGTGGTTTGTGATGCAAGCTTCCTTCATAAAAACTCACCAAGATTTTCATCACTGTGCTTTTTTCATCCTTCTCAGACATAATCTTTTTTCCTGCCCCTTATTCCACACATCTCTCCATTTGGGAGTGTCAAAGATTTTGAGTAGAAAACATGAGTGGGAGCATTTGGGAAAAGGTGACCAGCAGGGGGTGGCATCACAGGCTGAAACTGGGCTGCCTACAATGGATGTTTTTTGAGCTGATTTAACCTGAGACCAGTGACTTGCAACCAATGGGTGATATCCCCTGCTCCACTCTAGCCGAATAACTTTTTCTGATATCTCCATTTTGATTCAGAAAGGTGGGGCCAGACAAGCGAAAGCAGAGAACAAGTGGAGAAATAGATTTTTCCAGTTCATCTTGAGAAGCTCAAAGGGAGAACTCCTTTCACAAATCTATGGTACATCTTCCTCCTTGTCAAGAGTGGAGAGCTACAGAGAAAGTCAGGAGAAAGGAATGAGAAAGCACTTTGGATCTAAACGATTATTCTCCAGGCATAAATTAAGTTGTAAACTCACTCAGCCAGAGAAATTAGTTGAGGGAAATGTTAACATTCCCAGACCGGAAAACAAAACTAACATCCCCTTGCATGCATATTGTGTTTCAGTTAAGCATCTCACTGTTATCAGTCAGAGCTGTGAGGTAGCAGATATCCAGCTGATCAGCAACGAATGACAAATGTACTCACTTTACATTGGGATGTCATTTCAGCTGAGGATCACATTCAAAACTTAAAGTTCTATTTCCATCCCCTTGAACTCCAGCACCACTAGAGACGTACTTCTTCAGCTGCGTACATAAAACCTAAGCAATGCAACAAAAAAAGGCAGGCCCCTAAGCGCTGCATGCCAGAGGTCTGTTAGTTCCTTGAGCTCTTTCCTCTCCTTCAGCCTCTGCCTCAGAGACAAATAAATCATCTTCAGGGACCGTGATCACTCAGTGTGATGAAGTTTTCAGTCTTTTTGTCCTTGTTTTGGTGACAGGAATAGAGTCAAAATCTACTGATTTTAAAGTACCATTGGAAAAACTGCTACAACTCACACATATGTTGTTGGTTATATTTTATAAACCTAAACCTTTTCTTTTTCTTCTTCTTACACAAATCCAAGGAGTTTTCAAGTGATGGAACATCCCATCCTAGAGGCCAGTGACATAATCAATTAGCAAAGTTCCAGACCAACATACATCCCCAAAGAAAGGCATAGACAGGGACAGAGTTATGTGATACCCTAAATAAAGCTGCAAAAGATTAATAACTTCTGAATAGGAAAAATTATTTTTTTAAACTCAAAGTTCTCTAACGAGAAGATATATTCAGAGATCATTAATGATTGACCCCTTCCACAAGCAAGTATCATTTCAGTACTTTTAACCAACAAAGCTCACCACTTATGAAGGCATTCTCCTTTCAACAAAGGTAAAACCTCAGCAGGAATCGTTCAGGCAGTTTTCAGCAATGAATGAAAAATAATTTTTATTATCTGACAAGAAGCCATAAAAAATAACAAGGTAAACCAAAAATATGGCTCTAAATGAAAAAACAGGCTGCAGAATTCTTAGGAAGAAATAGACTCTTAGTCTCCAAAGGGCTGTTATAACAAAGGGAAGAATATGTTCTCCATATTGAATGTGGTCAAGATGAAGGTTAATGCGTGCATTAAGTGAGATTCAGATTACATTTAGGGAGGAACTTTCTAACATAAATGGCTGAGAAGGACTGAGATGGACAACCTGAGAAGATGACAATGGTAAAAGTCTTTTAGAGAAGACTGGACAGCTCTTCAGGAGGATTATCACTAGCACAGACAGATGAGATAAATGACCTCAACATTATTTTCAACTACATGACTTTATGAAATAAAGTGGATAAAATATATTTAGTGGAATTGAGCATTTCATTTTGGCATGTGCCTGGGTGGTAGTGGTTATAAAAAGAATTAAATGAAGGTCTGGTGAAAAAGGAAAAAGAAAGGTGTTTAATTCTTAGCTTTGTGAAAGAATATCTATTCACCTTCTAAACTCGTGCAATTTAGGCAAGATGTATGATACAAGGCTCTGTATCAAGTAAATGACAGAGGAGCTTTAAAATACATTTGTTTCTAAGTCATGCATTCAGTACTTCTGCAAGGAACAGATTGTTTACAGATCAATCTTTAAGTAGTCATTGATGTGTGCAACACAGTCATGCCTTCACAACATTGTAGCTGAGAGTAGCTCAATCGAAAACATTAATATTTTTCTCCATATCTACCTCCTCCACAAGATCTCGTGTAGCATTGATGCTTCAGAAAAGGTACATTGCTAACACAAAGTTGTAACATAGTAAGGATAAACGTAAGCTGAAACAGTTCAAAGAGATTTTTAGCTTTGGAGTTCAATAGGGAAACTGAGTCTTCTCTGTGTGCAAAACACACTTTTTTACTTCTCTGATTAAACAATAATATTAATGAAAACAATCAAAAATTATTATTATGAATATTTACCTAAAAGATCTTTTGTCATTTCTTAAAGTCTTCCACACTTTAGAAACAGGACTTAGCACTTTCAGCATTTTCTGCACTTTGCTGCCTTTGCTCCAGAAAATTAAAGAGATTGTAGCAGGGACCTCTGAAGACTTCATGGACAAATACAACCATATGTGATGTGCAAGATGCTAGAGCTAGGAACTCACACAGTACATCTGCCTACGATTGTTCAGAGATACAGGCTTGTTCCCAAAGCATTACAGTGGTACTTACGTGATGCTGTCCCTGAAATACACTATCCTGTTTCTGCAGAAGGCTAATTAGTCCCACTTACCTAACCTGCCTGTATGATCTCCCATGCCACTGTTACCCCTATATCATCTCATTGCCTGGAGCACACACGGCCTAGTTCAGGTAAGATAATGTTATCTCAGAGGAGAAAGGGCTAATGCAAATCTTATTAATGTCTGCTCACTTCAATGAACCTTGTGTCCTAATAACAGTAGTAGGAATCCAGCTGAGGGGAGATCTGAAAAAGAAATGGAGTGATGCAGACAGAAAAGGATACGCTTTTCATAAAACTCATTAGGAATATATATGTGAATACCATTCTTTTTCTCAGCTTAAACGCAGTCTCTTTAGCTTTTTAATAATACCATAGCATTTTAAAATGTACTAAATCTACCTGATAATGTGTGAAAAAAAAAAATACACAATTTTTTGTTTAAATGCATTTGTGTTATTAAAGCCTGTGAACTGCCATAACCACCCACATTACAGTCTGAGGGAAACAATTGATCAAGTGCATTAAAAATGTTGAATGCCTGTAGATACCCATTTATCTTATCTACCCCCTGCTCCTCTTTGTGGTGAAACGAATGATGAACCTATTCCAAATCATCGATTCCCATAAAATGCATACCTCCAAGGAAGAACATGCTAAAGAATTTATGAAGAACACAGCGGGCCTGGATACATTGTCTTGTTTGACATTGCTTATACAGAGAACCTTAAACACAAAAATTGATTGATTTGTATATTTCATCAAAGCTTGATTTAATTTATCAAGGGGAGAATGCCAATTTGCATTCATCAATAGATAAAGTCAGGTTAGAGTCGAGATGCTGGCTCAAACCTTGCTCTCATTTTTGTTTGTTGCACTCCATACCTTTGGTTAGCTTTGAAGGTACATTTCTCTTACTCAGTGTCCGTGCAGGACTCGCACAGTTGGTGATGTTGCAGTCTTTTAATTTTTAGAGCTTATTACTGTAGCAGTGGTCTGTTAGCAGACCAGAAGTCTCTACAAGCTGAGTTAAGGTGGAGTTTGAGGAATTCTACAGCAGATGTGTGAACTAATACCTCTGTGCTCTCTCCCAGTTTTACATACAGACTGAGACATGCAGCCCATGACACAAAAGGGAGTTGTCCATCTAAATTTTCTAGGAAGCTTTAATAGTTAGTGTCCTTTTTATTCCTTTCCAGATAGCTGGTATTTCTCTCCCTCGCTTCACCTCCAAATCCCTCTGTTTTTCTAGGACACTATCTGCTTCTTCCAGCAGCCATGAAATCCTTCCTAATTCTGCCCCTTCTTGTCTGAATCGAGCCTGAGTCTTTGTCAGCTCAGGATTCATTCCAGAAATCCTTGCTTCTGGTAGGGGAAGAGATGAGGTCCTTACTCTTCTCCCTGACTATCAGATACGGCTTCTACTTTTATAGACATCTCCAAGGTGAAAGCCTCATACAATTAATGATTTTAAGTGGCTTCCACACACTGTACAGAGACAGGACAGCTGTCATCTTACTTTCACACATAAAAAATATGACGTCCAAACTCAAAGATAGGCCTGCAAACCATCTCAGTTTTCAGTATCTGTGTTTTCCACTCATTCCACTGTACATGATCTACAAAGGTAAGTAGCTGCAAAATTCTTACCCTGTGGACTAATATAAAAATCTATTTCTTTTCTTTCTACAGTTTTATTGGCAAAATCCTTTTCTGATCTGTGCCTTCTTGCTTTTTCATATATAATTAATTATAAGGGCAGCTTGTTATTTGAATGATAAGATGCATGAATGTAAAGAAGACATCTATTAGACAAGGCGACAGTGAAATCTGTAGCATTACCTTTGAGCTGAATACCAATATTCAGTGACTCTGATGTAATTAAACAGTGCATCTCCCAATCTAGCCAGGAACATAGGACTAACGAGACACTATAAGGGGCTGGATAGTTATTACAAAGCCTGATTCAACAAAGCACTTGAGCACGAGTTTCAGTTTAAGCACACATTTAATTCTTCCTCCTACTGGAAAGTAAGCATATGCATACTTGACTTGAAGAATACGTGTTATGGGTTGGCTCAGCAGATAGCTGAGTTCCACACAGTTATTCACTCACCCTCCCCCCTCCCCAAATGGGACGGGGGAGAGAAGTAGAGAGATATGCAATAAAACGCGTGGGTTGGGATAAATGCTATTTACTAAAATAGCAAAGAGATCAAAAGAAATAACAGTACATATATATATATATATACAAAGAGGATACGCAGAGCAAGGGCTCACAGCCACTGGTGACCCTTCCTCCCGGCTAGCCCCTTCCGTAACGAACGGAACCCGGAAAAACCACCAACCAATCACATGATGTTATATGGGATGGAATAGCTCCTTGGCCAATTTGGGTCAGCTGCCCTGGTCCTGTCCCCTCCCAGTTCCCAGTTCCTTATGCCCCCCTTAACTATTTCACTGGCAGAGGAATGCGGAAGTGAGTTATGTCCTCGGCTCCGTTCAACACTGCCAGGATGTTATCAGTATCTCGGAGGTACAAGATAAATTAATACTAGACACTACGAGACGTGTAGCTTCTGTTAGAAACTAGGACAATACGTTAATTATATTCGGAGAAGAAACTTGCAGGGCCCACTTCACTGAGACCATCTCATAATATTTAATGTATCTACCTTCACAATGCTCTTGTGACAGAAAAAGCCTGCTATTATCCTCATTTTTCCGAATCCAAACAGGGAGCTGAGAAACAGGGTTAAAAAGACTAAGCACTAATGAAAATGTGTAGGCTCTCAGTAACTAACTGATTTTGATAAAGTGAAGTCATTTAATATGCTTGAACAACTTTGCTCATTAGGAGCAAAGTAAACTGAATTGATTTTACAAATATGAGCCAAAAGGCCCAATCCTGAAAGGTGCTTTGTGATGT
Source organism: Penelope pileata (assembly GCA_013396635.1). NCBI lineage: Eukaryota > Metazoa > Chordata > Aves > Galliformes > Cracidae > Penelope > Penelope pileata. The sequence goes on from WBMW01003333.1 coordinate 937,122, forward strand.
AGTTCCTATTCTAACAGTAGGCATATGTCAAAGAATCACAGAATTCCTCTTCAAACAAATATGAAGTGTAACTCAAATTGACATTTGCAGTACAGGACATCTAACCTAGTCATGTTTGCTGTAGCTTTGATAAACAAAACTCGAGCTTCTAGTTTTGACTGTCACTGAGGTGTCATCTACAGGTTATCAGGTGCCTAATCGGCTAATCTGAACATGGCCCAGAAAAATGGAACAGATATAATTACACACAAATTAAGTCATCATGTCAACAAAGTACTTACAAATCCATTGAAACTGCTATCTTAGGATACCATTGGCTTATTTCATTAAAAGAAGAAAAATGGGAAGATAATCAAAAAGCTTAAGGGAGAAAAAAGTGAACCATTTGTTTAAGCATACAGGATTACAACTGGTGGTCCAATGTTTTTCCTCTAGAGCAGAGGAAATTTAACAAGATGAAAATAAGTCAGGTAAATTTTCAAAAGTACTTTAATATCACAGTGGGAATGGATAGGGGAAAAAAAAAGAGAGAGAAAAAATGTTGAATAAATTAATATAATAAACTCCTAAATTAGGTGAGGCCTGCTAATGAAATAATTCCAAATTCCCACTAGCCTAACTCTTGGTGAAGATGTCTTCCGCAAATAACTCTTACACAGTAGTTGAAATCAAAGTTTCAGAAATGAAAGCACAATTCTTTGGCTGAAAATTCATAGGAATTTACTTTAAATGTCCATAGTTGCAATACACTTTCCACTTTTGCTCTTGGTTTCAAGATATGTGCCAGAGGGCAGAAAAATGCATCTAACTTCCATTAGCCTTTTCAATAGGACTGTCATAAATTTCTTCCTAATCCTCAGGACACATCAACAGGAAGACAGACCAGTGTATGCATAAAGTAAAACTAATCTGTTACACAGGAGAAAGGTAATTTTGTTCCAGTTCATTTGTCTGTGTGCATAATTTATTGTATTATAGACCAATGAGTTTAGCATCAAAGAAAGAGTTGACTAAAAATAATGTATGCTGTTTTAAAAGCAGCTGAAAGTTTTAATTTCCTAATGAGCTCATTTAATCCAGGTAGATGACTGTGCTCTTTGATAAACCAATTGAAATATAAATTGCATTTGCAAAAGCCTGCATGCACAAATCCACACAGAAGAGGATTACATTCCAAGGAAAGTATCGGAAGCATATTGGAATCAGAACTGTGATGACAAGAACACAATAAAACAAAATAATATCAAGAGCAAATACAAAAAAGCTTTGTGATGAAACACTGATTATAGAGCCCTGAAGAATGATGTGAATGACTATTTCCAGGGTTACTATTCCACTCCATGAAATTTATTTTAGGGCTCAGTAATATTTAGTTGCAGATTCTGCCTTCTAACACTCTTAAGTATTGAGACAGCAGCAATAGAATTAAAACATGTTGAAGAACTCTATAACCAAACAAGGAGAGATACTAGATGCAATCCTGATAGTTACTATTGTTATTATAACAATATTTATAGATCTTGCCAATCTAAGCCCTGTGATTAGATTTGTTCTGCTAAAGAAAAACATAGATGATGAAAGGTAGTAATTGTGAAATGGGGTTCTGTGGGAATAGAATTTATCTCCACACTGGAATATCTCATGCCCTGTTTCTCTGAGATTTCACTGGGGAAAAGGGTCTGGAGAAGGATTAGTAATAATGTGTAATGAAAAGATGTAACAAAGTTTCTCAGACTTCTTGTTTCAAACTGCATTCTGGGTTTATATTCTGCACATTATAATGTAACATTGCAATCTGAAATGGCTTGTGTTTTTTTTTTTCCTTTGCATTTTTAAACCCATCCAAGCACATTATTATTTTCTCACTTTCTCTCTGGGGTATTTTGGTTTTAGTCACGATCAGGAGGAAAATAAATGTCATTACCTCAAAATCCTTCCTGCTGACATGTTCTTAGCAGAGCTACTCAGTCCTTCCCTTTGGCAGTTCAGAAAGATCAGGCAGAAAAAAGCTGTGGCAAGATGTACATACACACCATGGGTCAATGAAAGAAATAGCATCAAAACTCAAAATCCTGAATCCCAGTCCAGTGTTACAATACTGCACCAGAGCTGACATGAGCAGGCAGATAGCTTTCTGTCATCAGCGGATAGACAAAAGATTTGAAATGCCAGTCAGAACTGCGAACAGTGCTACTGGGATGCTTTGAGCCTCAGGTCCCCATCTCTCTGCTACACCCTATCCTGTGCTTCAGCTGCAACTATTTGGGTAAGGGACACGTTTTACACTGACCTCTGTAAAATGCTTACAAGTTAGTCGTTTGTTTTAAGCCCAGGCTCATTTTGTTTTCAAACACACAAACCAGTGCTGTACACTGCATCTAGTCAGTCATCTATTTTTAGAGAAATATATTAATATACACGACACAAAACAGAACAATATCTACCTTTTAATGTCAATCCAAGTGTCAGCCATGGCTTTCAAATAACTTAAATCCCTATGAAAAAACATATATGTATTCTTATTTCAAAAATAAAAAAATAAATATAACACCCAAAAATTCAGTATTCAAAATTCAACAACAGCCTCACAGTATTTACTACCATTTCTCAATGATCCACTATTAAAAAGAACAAAATTTTAAAAAGATCTAAACAACAGTAGCAAAACACCCTGAAACTTAGCAAGCACCATATCTTGAAAATTACCAGAATAGTTCAAAAAAGTTAATTCCTGCCATCTGACAGATGGTCAGTGGGGACGAACAGAACGTTGCAAGGATGGGCTCTTAATCTGGATCTTAACAAGATGGTGTATAATTAAAGTGTCTAATTCTCATGGACACTTTAGCACCAAAAAACACTGGTATGAGTCCTGTCTGAATCCATGCCAAAAGACCATCAGCTTCAGTAAGACAGCATCAAGCTGGGAACGGGTGATAAAGTAAAAGGCTTTTTGTAGGCAGGCATAAGCTCACCCTCTATGCACTCTGAACCTGCATGTTGAGTAGTTGCTGTCCATGAAAGTTAATAAGCCTTCCCAAAAGGTGGGATGTCTTACTTCAGGCTCACCTATGTGCTGCTTCCTCAAATCTGATTTGTACTCATTTTTTCCAAGTGTTTAGAGAATGGACAAAGAATCTTGCATCTACCTGGAAAAACAACAAATAGCGGATCCTTAGAAGCAACAACAATCTGCCACTTAAGTGGGAGCCACAGAGATGGAAGAAGAAATCTTTGTACTTTTACATGGCTTAGTACCTGATCTGAACTTTGCATTCCCTCCAGGTTAAACGTGGAGCAAGCATCTCGCTGGAAATTAGATTGGGCTTTTAGGACAAGACAGTTTTAAGAGAAGTCTAAATCTTGGGAAGTGCTGTCTCAAATGAAGATTTAACGGTGAGACCAAAGACCTTAATACCTGTTAAACCTTCACTGACTGCAAACATCTATTCTGAGCAGGATGATCAGTGCATCCACTGCCTGAGCTTTAGTGTGCCATCGCCGTCTAAAATACAATGTTAATCATCTCCATCAAACTACGTTTATATGGGTTAACTCAGAGCCCATCACTTCCTTCTCTGTTTCGGACTTCCTTTGAAGTTTCCCAATATCTGTAACAGCCCACCCAAAATGTTTGCCTGATGGTGAGGGACACCTTTCTACAAAGGGAATGCATTGGCAGAGAAGCTATGTCACATCAATTTAACCATGCATGCTTTCTGCAGCCAGGTATTGACAGGGTGTGAGTCTCCTCTCCTCTTTGGTGCCTGAGGTAAGGATTTTGGCAGAGGCAGAACACAACATGTTTGACAGTTGTGGCTGCGCCTGCCAGCAGCTGGGAGTACCCTCTTGTTGAAAACAAGACACTAGACGGAAGGTACCTCATGAGAAAACTTCAGCCTTAATCAGTCACTTGAGGCATATCACACCCATGTAGGGAACACAAATTTCACAGATTCTCTGACCACTTTCATCACTTGAGCAGGAGTGGGCAAGAAGCAGAAATCAGTAGAAATTAGTATAACGATAAAAAGAAGATAAGAAAAAAAAACAGAGGGGAGTTTGAGGAAGAAAAAGGAAGAAAGAGACCCACTAAATTAGTAGTTAGTTTTTTTTCTATGAAATGATGTTGAACATTTGTGATAATCCTCTGGGTTCCCTAAAGAATTTATGTGACATGGCAATAGACCGTTAATTATGGCTTTATAAATATCACTTGCATCAGGGTATTGACAGAGGCATTTTACTAAGAGAAGTGACCACTACAGTAGACCGTAGAGCAGCTACCCCTCCCTTGCAGGGTCACAAACTGCTCTGCCTTTCCCATTTAGAGAGACTATAGACACTTTTCAAAGCCAAGTAGCTCAATTTGGTGGTCTTTCCTGTCAGAGAATAAATTCTAATGGCTAGATAAAATCAACAATTTCACCAAGTCACCATTGTTCAAAGACACAAATACTGCTAAATGTCTCAGTTTTAGGATGTCCAGGATAAGACAGGCCATTGAGATATCAGATAATGAGGAAAGGATCCTTCTCCTGGAAAGGAGCCTCCACTTTATATTTCCAGAGCTGGAAAAAAAAAAAAAAAAAAACCTAGAAACTTCTTCCACTCAGAAGTTTTGTACAAATATGAGTTCCTTATTTATACATTTTAATTCGGTTCTTTCATAAAGTCATGCCGTACTCATGAGATCCTTTTAAAATATGCAGTGCCTTCCGCTCCAGAGATGGCTGCATTTCACAGCTGAGTGAAGCAATCACTGCATGCAATATCTCTAGAGCACTTGCTGAACTTCTGTAAGCTTTATTATTACAGATTCAATCTGTGTAAGAGGAAAAAGGGCATCCAAATGGCACTTAAGAAGGAATAAGAAGCCCTTCATAAAGCTATTAAGAAATTAATAATTACAGGAAGACAGATGTAATTACATCCAGAAGATCAATGCAGTTTTTAATGAAGAAGAATTTCAAGACCCTAAATATAAATTGAGATAAGAAACTTCTGCAGCTCTCCCACATATCCCCTCTTGGATAAACGTTACCAGGCATCAAAGGAATTGTAATGTTGTCACACAAAACAAAGTGATTTGAAGATTCGAAGGAAAACATCGAGGCAGCTGGTTTGAGCTGAAAAAATGTTTTCTTTGAAATATGACTATGCTTGATGTTCACAAATGGTACTTGTGAAAAAGCTCTGTCTCTTACACTCTGCAGAGACAGTATACAAACTGGAACAATTGTAGATGATTGTTATGTATGATGGGTAATTATACTGGAACATAAGAAGAAGCCAAACAAAATTAACAAGTCCACATAAGTCCATACAAGGATGTCATTTCAGATAAGCCTACAAAACACAGCTGCCCCACTTGTGTCCAGCAATGAAACAGATGTACTTCACACAGGCAAATACATGCTACAACAAATTGAGAGTTTTATCAAAATTTCAAAATAGAAATAAATGAACTCCCAAACAAGCCAAACAAACCCAGAACAGCACAGAAACAGAGAAAGCTATTGTTTAAATTCTTGGGCCTTAAGAAACAAGTGAAAATAGTGATATATGAAAGGTAAGGATTAGCAAGAGAAAAAGACAAACACCAAAGCAAAATACATGTCAGTGAACTCTGGAAAGGAAATTTTTTTGATCTTCTCTCTTTCTGACCCTTCAGCATTCAAGTATACCTCTGTGCTGTCCTTTCCTTATGGCCATGCATTTGCACCTCATCGGGAGAAATGACAATAATGCTGCACTTGTAGCATCTACCAGGTACATGATTTAACTGAAAGTAATGCTGTGTCTGATCAATGGGGGAATTGAAAGTAAAAATCAAACTGACCTCAGCACAAAACAGACACTGCAGAGTGGCTGCAGTTAAAACATGGTAGAAGCCCCTCTAGAGAACAATTCTTCACTCACTAAGAAGAGTAAGAACTAGCTCCTCTCCCTATTTGCTGCTGTTGCTGTTCCTCAAGTTTTGCAAGAAGTATGTCAATTTATATCAGCTGAAGATTTAGTTAAAAGTGTTACACATTTATGGGAATTTCTTGGTCAGTATCTGTCTGAAGAGTTAATTTCTCATGATCGCAAAAATTAAAACTTCCTCCAAAAGGAAAAAAAATCCCCAACCACTAAAGTACAGGATTCAGCAGTACTTTTTTAGAAAGTGGGTAAGAGAACAAGTTCTCAAGAAACTGTGAAGATTAGCGGGGATTTAATAGGAAAGACACTTGCATTTGTAAGTTTGAAGACTTGGATAGTCTGATTCAACAGGAAAGAACAGAAACAATCTGACACTGAAAAAAAGATCTACGCTCAAGACAATGGTCATGTTATGAAACAGTATGCCCAAACTCCTTTTGTCACAAGATAAATACACGTTATCTTAATCTTCTCCATTCCAATGTTGCAATATTACTTCCAGGTCTACATTTGTCAATTCATGAGCGTGACAGACAATATGTTGACTTAGTTACCATGTGCTGAGCACGTAGCTATGGGGTTCAGCTCGGAGAAAATTTCTGCACTTAAAGTGAGGATACCCTCGAAAACAGACACCCTTCAGTATAAAATAAGAAAAGGATTGTCTCAGACTGCATTATGTGGTCAAGGGTGTATAGAAAGAGGTGCAGATACCAAGTAGGGAAAAGAGACATCTGATACCTTGTCTAGTCCCACAAAAGGTCTTATGCAGGACAGGTCCAGCCCACAATAACTATATAATATTTACTCTGAATATTAACAGGAATTTGAAATGTAAACTTGCAAAGATATAGCAGATGTAGAAGACATGGCAATTAACGGACAAGGTTTTCAATTCACTCACATGAATTTTCTCTTCCTGGTTTTTCTAATTTTATTTTGAAAGAAGACTTCGCCTGGCCATGGGTTTGCAAGCTGGACTCAGAGTTAGTTGGTCTACCATAAATGAAAAGCATTGCATAAGATAGCCACCTGTCTATAGTATTCCAAGTTGGGTATGGGGAGGGATTAAACACAGGAATACAATTTACAATTTAGATGTACTATCTACTGTGTTACCAGGTAAAAGAACTTGAATTAATGATATGCCCCAGAATTTCCTTTGTTTTCAATACAACTGTGGAGTAAGAAAGAGAGATATTTCAGATTGAACAGAACATTTTGTATGATGTTTGCTTTCTGTTTGTTTCAGTAATAACCCTCCCCAATTAAATGTTATCAGTGCTGATTTTTACTTTGATTTGTTACTGTGTGTACTGGACTAAAAATCAGTTATTCATTTCAGCACACAAATAAGAGTCCTCAGCACTTTTTGCAGGATAATGAATGTACTTAGCAGGATATGAACTTGAACAACAAGATCTCTGTTTTTACTACTGTCATTTCTTTATCTAAAAAAATATATTTGACGTATGAAACTGAGGAGAAATGTGAACATAAACTGATGCTATGCTTTGCTGTCAGAGACCTGCCTGACATGTTTCTGTAACAGGGAGGGGAGAAACTCCTTCTGAATTGCTCGGATGCACATTGTTCTGTTCCTTATTTAGACCTTCCTCTTCAAAAGAGGACTGCTATTGTTTGGGCAGCACTCAGAGAAAACTTAGCAGAAGGTTGTGAAATGTACTGCATTCAAGTAGCCTTACCCATTTGAACTTCTGAGATAGGAAAGAGTTGACCATGCATCTCCAGTGCTCTGTCCTCCAAGTTACAAAGGGCAAAAAGAAGAGGAAAAACAAGCAAATACAACTCAGCTTTTGAAGTATGTAGATTTACATCTTCAGGAATCATTTGCATTGTCGTGGGCATTGAAGAAATCTATCTAACTTACATGCGTCTGGGAGCACTAATGATCCTCTGTCTTCACTGTTTCTCAAAGCTATTTTACCACAGAGGAGTAGTAAAAAAAAAAGAGGCAACTTCATTTAAATTCACACCAGTACCTAGCCATGGAGAACTGCAACAAATATTCAACCTTCAAAACATAGTCAATCTCCAGCAAAATGCGTTACAGTCACTTAAGATAGGGTCTTGCAGAACTTCCAGATTTTCAGTGTGAGGTCTGGCAGACTTCCTACTGTGTCAGACTTTGCAGGAGCCCTGTATGAATCCATGGATTCTTGGCCAGAACAGCCCAGTGACAGGCTTTGGGAGACAGTACTGTGGAGGTTGGCAGTGGCTGGCTTGTCTGTGTTAATGCAGCTGAGTAAATGTGTGGCATTACCCACAAGCTGGGCAAAGCAGAAGAGTTTCAGGAAAGTTCACTTTGTTTTTATCTTTAGCTTAATAAAACATTGGCCTGCAGTGGCTGAAACCATTTTGAGAAGACTGTTAGGAACAGTGTCCTGAGAGCTCAGTTTCTCCTCTAGTTTGTGGTAATAAAATAGAATTTAAATGTGTGAATCATGACTTGTAGTGGACTGAACAGGCTACTGTGCTTTTCTGTTTTACTGTTAGAAGGATAACTCTTCACTACTCATACATAACACATTTATGAGCTTGAGAAGACATTCTACTGAAAAGTATCTTTAGCCATGTATGTGCCTAAAAAGTTACATAGTTTAAGCTGCAGGAGTTTCTTTGCCTATGAAGATATTTTTCTCTTTCATATTAGAAATGAGTACTATCATCTGTTCGTGTTTTCCCTCTACTAAAATATTCAAAACCTCCTATGATTTTTCTTATTTCCAAAGCAGTAATATAAATAGTTTGCTCCAAAAGTAATGCCTCCCAATTATTTCCAGGGAAACTACAGAAAACAGCACCGTAACACTATCTGATAGAGTAAATTTTCAGCTACAAAACACTGTTTTTCCACATAGTCAATACTATTAGGTATGCATTTTTGTGAGTGGTGAACAAGAGCCTGCTTACCACACTTGTAAAAATCTGCATGGCTGTCCAGAACCTGACTTGCCTTTCATATCACTGTTGCCACTGCTGAAATGTACCTCCCACCACCTTATTGTGCTCATATCCACTGTTTGATCTCCATCAACATTCAGCAAGCATCGATAGATGTCAANATTTCCAGGGAAACTACAGAAAACAGCACCGTAACACTATCTGATAGAGTAAATTTTCAGCTACAAAACACTGTTTTTCCACATAGTCAATACTATTAGGTATGCATTTTTGTGAGTGGTGAACAAGAGCCTGCTTACCACACTTGTAAAAATCTGCATGGCTGTCCAGAACCTGACTTGCCTTTCATATCACTGTTGCCACTGCTGAAATGTACCTCCCACCACCTTATTGTGCTCATATCCACTGTTTGATCTCCATCAACATTCAGCAAGCATCGATAGATGTCAATGGGTGCAATTTTTTCTGCATGGGGGAATTCAATTCCTCACCCTTTGCTTCATATGAACTTCCTTGTTAGATGTTGGATCTTGTCAGACTGCTCCTCTGCTGCCATCTGTTGCACAGCAACTAAACAGAATAGAATATTGGCAGGATGGTTCAGCCTCTACTGCCGCACCACCAACATTCACCTCTGATGTCATGGGCCAACACCATAACATAGGAGGCATTACTTTCAGAGCAGCCTTCATATCAGTCTACACAGCATAGCTTATACATGCCTGCCATATGGAAGACAAAACAATTCTGATTCCTCATCAACCAAATATTGTTTCATTCCTATTTTTCTTTCTCCCTCTTCCTCTCATGCCCCTCTCCCACTTCCTGCTGCGCATCCAAACGAACTCTTTGACAACAGAATTCATCAGCCAAGCCAGCTCCTGTGACCTCATAACTCATTCCCGTTGTTACTCGCTGTTGAATCATGGAGCAGAAGCTGGGTGTCTTGATCCTGAAGCTAGGACAATGATACAATATATTTCAAAGGTTACAACTTTCTTCATTAAGAATTGAATTAGGAATTACAGAGAGGAGAAGCAAGTTTGGATTAACTCCTATAGGTGCCAGAATGCTTTCAATCTATTTCTCTTTCCTCTGAAAGAGTTTTAAGTAATCACAACATTAGGTTAGTTCTGTTAAAACAGTGGGAGAGTGATTTCATTTCAATGCCTGGGGAGAGAAATTTAGATTCACAGATGTTTCATGGAAACCAACAAAAAAAGATTCAATTGGGAAGTGATTCTAACATTAAATATATTATCTAGCTAAGTATTTCTATTGTACTGCTACATGGGCATTTTTGTATCATAAAACATTTCCTACTTGTTTGGAAGGAATAGTGCACAGACTCAAGCAGACTCAGTTTCACCTGCTTCTGTCTTTGAAGACAGGGCTGTATCAAATTAAAGGTAACTTCTGGTATACACCATTTGAGTTTTAGATCTAAACACTCTGGGGAAAAGCTTTACCTCAAGATAAATTTGACATCTCTGGTTTTAGTGACAGTGAAGGACAGGAGGGCATATGAAGCCTTCTTTTGCTGGAGATTATCATCTCTAATGCTACCTTTAAAGTAAAAACTGAAATGTTTGTTCCCTGAAACATACTGGACTACCACCATTTTATCTCTTCTAATGTTTTGAACAAATAAAAATAAATATCTTTCTTTTTGTATTTGTGGGTATGCGTATGTGTGGGAGTATATAAATTAAAGTATCTGTACAGAGCCGATAAATGCAAATGTATACAAGATAAGTTTGAAAATGACAAAACAGTTTTACCAAAAAAATTAAACATTCTGATATTCCTGAATCTAAACATGTCATTCAAATTTGCTGTTCCAACAAATTGACCTTTTGAGGCAGTTTGACATTTAACTATTTTCATTTTTTTTTGCAGAATTTATCAGTTTTGAGTGGTAGCCTGATTTTCTGGTGCTACCATTTTTCCTGATGAGTCAGGAACCATCTGGAAGAAAATCCGTATTTTGATGATTTTGATGCTCGATGGAGATCATCCTGTATGTGTGGATTTATGTCATGTATTTATCTTAGCATCATTATTAGATCTATAATTTATTTTCCTTAAAGTTCAGGCTCCAGAAGTTCATAGATGGCATTACTGAATAATTGGACCCATACCCTCCTTGCATCAGTCAACATTTTCTCTCTAACCTCATACTCACTGAGGTTGTCAAGAAAGTTAATGAGAAAATAATGAAACTTCATCCTGCGTGCAGATGGCACATATTTGATGGGTCAGCTCCTCTTCCACAAGTTGCTTATTGCTTTACTCATTTCACCTACTATTTGCATCATGTCATTAATCTAAACTGCAAGATCTTTGCTTTAGGAGTTATTTGGATACTTGGAAAATGATGGTTTTGTGGTAAAGAAAAAAAGGAAGAAGATATTTATTTCCCATTTTCCACTTCACACATTCTTGATGGGACAGTGAAGACTCCAAAACATCCTCTTGGTGGGTGCCTCAGAGATCTGTATTGCAAGTTGTGAACTGAGAAGAGGCTTCTCAGCCAGCAGACTTGCACTAAAGAGGCTGCCTCCTGAGGACAATAAACTTAAGGTCAGGACCTGAAGAGCACATTAGATGCATGGTTTAAGAAAGTACTAAATTACGTGCAATAAATTGACCTGAAGTCTTTTGGAAAGTAGCTGATGTACAGTTGGATTCAGACTTGCAACTTCTAGCAGTTGGCACTGAAACAATGAGAGAATTGCTGACAGTTGCCCACTTTGCTTTCCTGCCGGATATCATTACCCTCACAGCCGGGGCAGTAGCATGAACAGTGTGTCCACCTCTGAGCTCCTGAAATGAAAAGCTTGATGTGTTCCCTTCAAGATCTACCTGGAGAGGTGCCCCGATCTGTGGCAACAATGACCATCTGACTTTTTACACAGTCTGATAGTGATAGGACAAACGGGAATGGTTTTAAACTAAAAGAGGGGAGGTTAGATGTCAGGGGATTTTATCACTCAGTGCATGGTGAGGTGCTGGAACAGGGTTCCCAGAGAAGTTGTGGATGTCCCATCCTTGTCGGTGTTTGAGGACTGCTTGGGTCCTGGATAACCTGATCTAGCACCTGATTTAGCGACTGGTAACCCTGCTCACAGCAGGATGGTTGGATCTAGATGATCTCTGATGTCCCTTCCAAGCCAAGCCACTCTAGGATTCCATCCCTCTAATAGAAAAGTGCAGGCTTCACAGTTGAAGAACAATTTTCTTCAGCTGTGAAACTAAAACAGAATTCAGGCTTTCTCAGGCCCAAAAACTGATGCCAGCCCACTCCTGTCCTGGGAAGCAGAGAGAAAGGAGAAGGAAGGAGCGTTGAGGGGAAGGCTTGGAGGAGGCCTGTCTAACCCGTGGCCCAGCACAGCTCCTAAGGCAGCCTACCCCCTGCAGCCATGTTGTCATGGCAACGGCTCTTCATTGATGGGAGTCTGGGCCAGGTCTGGCCCAGCCGGGGGAGCACACCCATCACTCAGCAGCCTGCACCCTCTGAGCTGAAGCTGGGAAAAGTGGAGGGTGCAGTGCAGTGCTAACGCAAGGTATGGCAATTAATTTTATGCATTTTGATACATTGACTAAACACAGCCCTGTGAACAGTGAGAAACATGCAGCCTTGCTTTCTATTTTGATAAAAAGAATTTGAAAATACATTTCAAGATTGCCAAAAAAAAATCAACAATTTTTTGGTATATATGTGACTCCGTTTTCAGTCAATATAAATACATTACCTGCGAATTTTCAGATTAAATGTATAAACTTGCAATCAGGTATTCAACTCAAAGAAAAAATTCAATCATGCCTCTTAACTGGAATTACAAAAGACCTGTCTTACCATAGAAAAATATCCCTCCCTTCACAATCACACCTTATTCACGTCATCACTTTTTGTCAATACATACATTTGTGAACAACTGTTTTCAAGGATGAAGTACACGAAGAGTAAAATTTCATCAAAATCTCTGATGAACACCTTGAGAAGTCACTAAGAATTGCAACTACTTTCACTGAAACAGGCTGATTCATTGGTTTCCCAAACAAGGTCAAATACCCCACTAGTTTTATGTTTTTGTCATTATTTTTTATGCTTTAATAAAAAATATAAAAATAATAAAATAAGTTTTGTTAGTTAAATACATTAACTATATTATATATTTTATATGCGGCCCAAGCAAGCCAGAAGGTTGGACATCCATGGCTGCTTGGACTTAGACACACAAAGAGCTGCATTGCCTATTTCTGCAGCTCTCTGAAAGTGGAATGAGAGAGACAATGGAAAGCCATGTTCAGCACAACCACAGGTCTGTATGTCCCAGCCCCTCAAAGACAAGTGGGGATTTCTGGACCTGTACTGTAGTAGAGGAACCTCGGTCTTCCCAAAGAGCAATTGCTTGGCAGCCTGTCCTGCTGCCCAGGGAGAACACTGCTTGCGGTATCACAACCTGGTCCTGCATGCCGTGCTTTTAGGGAGTGTTCCACCAGAGCTGAGGTGTAATCACACATATTTCTAGGCAGTCATTTATTAGGGAGGAATTTTAAAACTCTTGATTCTCTCTCAAAGGCACAGAGTGAGCCTTGACAATCCTCATTGCCTACTGAATATTTATTACAATTTTCTACATTGTGCAGTCTAGTACTTGGTGCAACTGGTCCCTAATTCGTTTAGGCCTTCTATGCACCATCACTAATACAAGCTGTCTTAGCAATACCAGTGACAAATTCACAGTGTTAGAAAGAAGAGATTTCTAGCTAAATCACAAGTTCAATACAGCTAAAACTGGTTAATCTATCATGCATTCCACTACAATGCTTGCTTTCCATGATAAGCAAATACAAAAAACTGCTTACCAATGTCTTCCCACTCCCACAAAAAACAAACAAACAAACAAACAAACAAAAAACACAGCAACTGTCCTTCCAAGGAGATTGTTCCTCCTTTCTCCTCCCCTCACTGCTGCTGCTAGCCTAATAGCAGAGAGAATACATAAAAATTCAAACTAGATTTTCCTTGGAGGGATGCAAAGGACAGTCCAATGAATAATGCTGTGGGAGTGATTTGTAGTTTCCTTCAATGTGTGAGCTGATTTGTTATGAATAGATCTCAGCCTGACGCTCTGTTGAAAGCTAAATCTATGCGAACTATTTTCTTTTTCCATATTTATAGTAAAGAATGGTCTTGCATTTGGTTGTGTGACTGATCACCTTGACACTGACAGCTTGATATTCTACCTGTGTGATTGTAATTCTACACAAACCAACAAAAGAAAAGCAAAAAATGTCATGTCTTAGCTGACTGCCTTAATTTCTCATTTCACTACTGCAAAGGCCATCTGATTCAAATTCTTTAAAAATAAATCTGTTGAAAAAAAGTGTTTTAGGTAATCATTTTACTATTGTATACATAGTGTGGCTATAAAGGACAGCATATGTAGATTTTGTCTAGAAAGACATTCTATTGGAAAAGCAAAACCTGGAAAAAATGTCCAGTATTAAATAATTGATTTTTGGTTGTGTTTATTGATTAACGAATTAAAAAAAAAAAGTAATTTTCCTGGAGTAACCAAATAAAAACAAGATCAAGTTTTATGTCTCAGGGCAGAGTCTTCCTGTCCTTGTAAGACTAGGGAAGTTTAAATCTGATTTAACAAGTCATCTCTACTCAGAATGCTTAAATACAGTCATATATTTCAGGATCTGAATGGTTACCCTCTAGAATGGAGTAGTGGAAGTACATACTGTTATGAAATAATTGTGGTAGTTTTTCCCCACATAATGGAAGACAACTTATTGGGAATGTCTAAAATCACAGGCTACCTAGGAAAAAGGCCCTGATTCTGACCCACGGCTTGAAGAAGGAGGTGGTCTTTAGACTGATGAAAATGGCAACAAATGGAGAATACAACAAAATATCTTTTCCTCCAGTTGTGTTTGCTTTCAACACAGATATCATCTTGCTATTTCTGAGGAACATCATTCACCCAATTCTGCACTACCACTCTACCATATCAGAGATGAGACTAAGAAAAACATAGCCACCAAAACTGGACAGAAGCAACCAATGATCCTACCTAACCTAGTTCCTGCAATTACAGGCAACGTTCTGGCCCATGTTGGCTTCACATACTCATGCTTAAAGAAAAATCAAAGCTAGCTTCCATTTTATTTCCAAAAGTACTTCCTTGTATTTCTGTTTTGATTCTTTTCTGCTTCACTATTATCCAATCTTACTGAATAAATCCAGCACATTCAAAAGCTAGTCCTTCCCACCCAAATCCATCGTCAGCCATCTGAGAGAGAGAGCCAGTATCACTTAAAAAGTGCTACTTTAACTATGCTGTTTCTGATTTGTTAAAGGAGGGATGACACTATAATTGCCATCAACACTACTTGAGCATGACGTGCAAGCAGCTACTGATGGGTTAATTGTGTGTTTGCAACAAATCTGAAAGGAGTAGTAGCAAGAAGTTATATTTGTGCACAAAGACTCTTACGGTAATTTTCCAGAGATTTGTTTACATAGACTCAAAAATGTAAGGAAATGTAAGCATTTAAATTACATCTAAACCAGCTAATAACAAACTACTACAACAGCTACTAGTAACAATATTATTGGAGAGATGCATATTCCACTGCCTCTGGCTCTGAATTCTGATTGTTCACACACACTGAAGTCTGCTGCTGCATTCATAGTTCAGGCAAATATACCCTATGGAATTCAAAGGTACTTAGACATCCAAATAATTTTTGAAGCTCTGACTCATAGAGAATTTTGTAGGTGATAAGGATAGATGTGGATGTGGCTGTTTCTTGTGAGTCTGCCAAACAGTGAAATGGTTAATTGATGATAAGTGGGTCAGGTAAGAAGAAAGATGTGATCAACATTTGCTAATTTTTTCAGAGAGGAAAAACTCCTTTGGCAATAATCCGCATGATTCCTAAGAAATAGAGGCAAGCTGGCAAAGTTTAAATGATTGAAAATGATGCCTGTGGCCTTCTGTAAAATCTGATTACAGCTTCAATGATCGATGAGTTGCCATTAGCAGAAGGGAAAAAAAAGTTCAGAAATTGAGCCAAGTAAATCAAGAAAGACCTTTCAAGTTTACAATGAACATTTCAACATGGTTCAAAAAGTGTTTTAACCAGGATTTCATTTTCTTTAAATATATGTTGCCTTCAGAATATGAGCTATTCATTTTTGTGAGTCCCTTTTGAGCCAGGTTTTCATATGGCCTGAAAAGATGCCCAGCTTTGCCTGCTGGCTTTTCAAGGCTTCCCTTGATTTACTTCAATGACTCTGAGGGACTTCAGCTGACATTTGGTAGAAACTCTCTTCCCTTCAGCTACAGGTGGATCAGACATACAGAATTTTGAGAGTCTTATTTTACATTTTTGCACAGGCATTTGCTAGATTCTTTTCTTCTACTTCCTTTTCATTTTTAATACCTTATTATTGTTATTAAGCAGATAAACTAGTTTCAGCTTCACCAAAATATACTATCAATTCTGTCATGACTGGCAAACACACTGCTGGAAAATAAAAAAACGAAGTGAAAAATAACCAAAAATAGATTGTTCCGATGTTGTAAATAGTAGAGTAATTGGCTCACTGACTCAATAGTGAGAAGGCTTTCATTTTAGGACAATATTCCATAATTTTTAAAAGTCAGAATATTAAAAAGTAGATTTCTTTTTCCTTTAATTCTAAGTAAAATATTTCTTTTGAGATCTTAGCCTTCAAATACATAACATTTCTTATCTTTAGAATAGGGTATTTCTCAAGCAAAAAGAATACCCTTTTGCTTCAAAACATACTCCTTTTTTTGGTTTGACAAGAAAAATATTAGTTTTTACTGAGAAAAGAGTGATCATACCAGTCACACTACCCAAGGCAGAACTGAAGATCATCAATGAATATTTGTCCTAGCTGGAAATTGTGGCTCAGCAGCACTATTTCTTAAATTTCTCTCAAGAGCTGAAGTCTTATCTACAACAAATCAGAACCAGTCCTGGTTTCACCTTGTGTTGTTTATGTCATTTTGATTCAGAATAAGTTATCTTTAATTTGCATACAGTATCTTCAGAATTATACTGGAGACCACTTTTTAGAATTTTTCACCTGAGATCAGAAACTTTTATGTAGCACCACCTTTTTGTAATTGACCAGAATAAAAGTGAGGTGTTTCAGAGCAGATCAGAACAGCTCTCAAGTGATTGCTAAGCATACTCAAGTCTATCATGGGTGTCTTGATACTGTTACCATTCTTTACAAAGGAATGTGCTGACCACACATGAAAAATCTTGAAAACAGATGTATCACTAAGGTAGCACTTGAGAATTTCTAAATTAGACCAAATCTTGCAATGCAAACAGAATGGCAACAGACAACCTCTTCTTTTGCTAGGACTCCTAGGGAGCTGTGTGTCACACATAAATGAATTATGGGTAAATCAATTCCAATTTCTTTTTACTCATACAGGGTAATGTAGTTTTGTGCTAATTAAGAAACAGAGATTAACCTAAAACTATTTGGGTAATGAATTACAAAGATGTGATTACATGTTAGACTGCCATGTGAATAGACTCATTCCCAGATTGTAAGAGCAAAGAGCATTTTGATAAGACACCTGGAATGCTTGACTCTAACAGCATGCCCTTCATAACTTGTCCAGCTAAGCCAACAGGGGTTTCTGAGCAAAAAAAAGAGCAGCCCATTTCAGACAACACAAGTGTTTGTGGTGAGTCCCCTACTCTGCACACTCACAGTGCATTGTAAATCCCTACTTCTTTCCCAAAGGAGGCCATTTCCTCACACCAATGAAGACCCAGGCCTGATTAAGGCACCAAAAAAAAAAACTCCACAGAAGACTTTTTCATCTCCACCTCCCTGTGCTTCATGGCTAGATCATCCTTTGCAGAAAGGCCTCCAGGAATGAGAACTTCCACTGTTGTGAGCTGTGAGATGACCTCTCCTGCAAGATAGCCACCAGAGAGAGCAATGTCATCAGAGTCGCCATTCGAATTAAGCTTTTATGGATGACTGGAGCAGCTTGGTGTCAGCTCACTGGAAGCCAGGTAAGTATTGCTTGTTGACTGCTATTTTTAATTAAGCAAAAATAACACTCCAGCAATCATGGTACTGATGATGTGGCAACTTGCCAGCTTCATTAGAACCAAAAAAACCTATTCCTAGATCTGTCCTGGGTTGCTCTTCATGCACCTGTGTTGCAGCATCATTCCTCCTCATTTCTAAGGAGACTGAGATTCATGTCAGTTAAAGAATGGTTTGGAATTTCAGAAGCGCAAAGGCAAAAAGTTGCAGCAGAGTCAGGATCACTAGCCAAATGTGTAGGACTCTGAAAAGTTTTCCATCTTGTCACCCTTGTCTTTCATGACAATTTACAGGGCATCATCAAGTGTCCCAAAGTGACTTACTGAGGCTTGCCTGTTTCTTTTACACTGATATACTTATAATTCAGCTACTAGTTAGCTATTTGTTTGAGCTAGGAAATTCCTTAGAGAAAGAACCTCTTGGAACACCTGAGTTTCTGCAGTTATAGATGACATGTGGACCAAACTCCATCTTTAAACATGTATTTTCCTTTTAATAGGATATATGCTCCAGAACTAATGGTCCAATGTTTGGGGGGGGAAGGAAAAAAAAAAAAAAAAACAAAGCACTAGAATTAGTTAGTTTAGACTTGGTTGTTCGCAGGCCAATGAATTCTTGCTGAAATTTTTCTTTCATATACTACCTACCCCATATAAGATGTCTCTTGATGTAGCCATTTTTATTTGAAAAACATGATTTTTTTTCCTTGTTTTAGTAAGACTAAATCAAAGCATCCTTTATTGCACACAATTGTTTATTGTTAGCTCTTTGGACCAAACATGGGATCCTAGCTGTAGCTATGGCAAACGCACATCTCAAGGTACAGTAATATTCTAAGCAGATCATATAACAGGCACTGGGAGGTGACATTTCACAGCTGTAAGACCTGTCTGCTGTTCTTGAGCTCCAACATGAGGTTTCAGACCCCCTGCACTTTAACTTGCCCTTCAGTTAAACAGACGTGGCCACACTCACCTCCTTTGTGGACTATTCTGAATGATACTGCAGAAATTGTGCTGCAGTTAAGCTCAGTATTTTTCCACACTAGCTTTGTCTAAGCTTGCTTCCCTCACACTACATGTAAAGGTGACAAGTTTTAAATATGACAAGTTTTATTTAACGCAAATGTTTTCTCCACTCCTGTCATAAGTGATTTCAGTAATTGAAGAGAAATTCTGGCCATTTGGGATTAGGCTATAGAGAATCTCCATATTTGAAATAACCCATCCCCCATCTGTTCTAATTTAAAGCTTGCTTAAAACCCATTTTCAAGTTTCCAGAGCTGTTATAAGGTGCTTTAACACACATGAAGCAAATGAAATTATTTTGTAATGAAAGTCTTGTCATACATCATTAGGATCTTCCTCCTACCTATAGGGCCATTTAGGAAGCTGAATAAATCTATCCAGTTTTATAGCTATAAGAGATGGTACATTAAGTTTGCTCGTCCCAGAGTGCCTGAAGAAATCCAAACACCAGTATTCTTCAAGTTCTGGAGATTTTATTTTCTAACTTCCAAACGTTGATAGGCAGAGATCTTCAAAAGCACATCCTCAGCCAGCAACTGCAAACAGAAACCTACAAGCTTTAAAGACATATTTATCACAAAGCACTCTGAAAGATGCGAGCACTGAATTGACAGCAATCTCAAATCTATCTCCTTTTCATGTCCATGTTGTTGGTCTTTTCAAGGCACAGAAACCTGATATTACAAACTCTCATTTACTCAGTCTCCTGCAGTACTGGATCCTGCTATAAAAGTTGGAAGCAGCTGTAGTCAGATCTCAGAGCAGCCTGGGATGCTGATTTCCATCACTCTGACCAATGGGGTGTTACTCCCAGCACTCATGGGACCCTCAGATGTGAGGGCACAACAACATCCGGGGCTGCAGCATGAGCTGGCACACAGAATTGCTCAGTATTAAGAAGTTGGTGGCAATAGCTGTGGAAGTATATACCAAGAGAAACGCTGAAAGTTTTTGGTCACTTAGATTTTTAATGAAAAAAATCATGGAAAACAGACAATATCTACATTCAAAATCCATCTCTTTTCTGAATACACACCTATGGGAATTATTTTTAATGTCCCCAAGCATATCCACCTTTGATTATTTACCAGTTTAATGCAGGTTCTGTGATTTTTTTTTTTGCTCTACTGGAAAACTGGTAGTTGCTTGGTTTGTCTTTCTACTGCAGCTTTTTGAATAAAATGTTTTTCAAAGCTATCTCACTCCCTCTGTAAGAGGGAGAAAAACAAGGAGGGAAATGGTAGATGGAATCCATTGTTTCCTTTTTGTACTTAGTTTACAGCAGTTCATTTGAAAAACAAAAGCACACAAAGATGACCCACTCTTCACAGTCAACTGAATTTGGTGGGTTGCCTACTCTGATATGCAGGATCTGTAGGGAGGCCAAATCTCTAAGGTTACTCATATTTTAGAAGAACAGAGGACTATAGATGGAAGATGAACACTTTTATTGAGATGACCAACAAATGTTTTTCATTCACAACTTCCACCTAGAATTTGTTGCACCTTTTACTCACGCTTGTATTTAGCTTTGGCTGATGTGCATGAATGTAGATTGAGGGAGAAAACATTAAGTGACATAATCCAAGTCACTGTTGTTCTCTGCTTTCAGGAAGTCATTGCCTTATGCCTAAACTAGTTTTTATGCTTGTCTTCCTACGTAGCTCACCTATAGTTACAGAGTCTATTGTACTCCCAAATCAGGGTATGAGGCACAGGCAGACTGGCTCTGCAGCTCACAGAATTATTTCCATGCTCATTGATGGGCAATTAAAAATACCTCCTCAGTCTCCACTCGCCTGGAGTATCTTCTCATTCCTTAAAAGCCAAGTAATTCTGGAATCAGCTTGGATTATTATTATTATTTTTTTAAAAAGTTGATCAACTTTATGCACAGAAAATGTTTCCTTAGTGTTTATATGAACATCAAATTTAAATCTAACCTGAAAATGGGAACTCCCAATATGAGTGTATTGCATCCCATCAGTTGCCCATACTACTAGCTTTATCCTGCTTGAAGAGCAGGATCGTTTGCATCAAGGCACAGAGCATATTCTAGACCTAGTCCTCAAAGACTTCAGGAGTATGGCCAAAGCTTCCATGTGAACATTAAACAATGTAAGAAAGTGAGTCTTCAGCAGAAACTGAGGTCTGGCAATGCCCTAGTCCTAAAGCACACTCAGGTAAGAGCTTTAGCAAGAACTGTGTGTGAAAGCAAGGGAGAGCCATCAATTTTTATTGGAATAGATTATTATTATGCTGTGTCTATCAGAAAATTTGCAAACCAAAATAGGAATTGGTGTACACAGTTTCTAAAGCTGTCAGTGCGTGAAAAGGAAAAAGATGGAGTAAAGAAAACACGTTTTGTTCTTATAGAGTAAAATCCACATAGCACCCCTTTTGAGATCATGAAAGGATTCAAGACTTGTCTTTGACAGTAACTGTGTCAGTGGCTGAGCTCTTAGTCTGTTTACACTCATCCTCTACAAAACACTGCATTTTAAAAATCCTAAATCAATCTTTTCAAAAGTTTCCAACTAACAGTCATTTTAGGAATTAACAGAACAGCTTATCCTGCTTCTTGGAGGTTGCATTGGTGCAAAAGTTATTTTATTTTTCATGGGCAGAACGTTTTTTCCCCCCTTCTTTCTCCTGTCCTGGTGTTTAGCAAAGGAAGACTTGGGCCTATTATAAACAGCTGAGACAAAAACTCATTTCAAATGCAACAACCTCTACAGAGTGGAATTTTCAGAGACTGAGAATGCCTGCCTTTTAGCAGTTTCTTTTCCCACCTAACTCACTTTCTGATGTCCTATAACACTCAATACCTTTTTTCATGTATTTTCTGCAGGGCATAGTTCAATATCTTTGCCAAGCCACTTACATCTAAACACCAATAATTTAACTTAGGCTTTTAGCTTTCTTTTACTTCTCACGGTTAAAAGAGATTTGAGAACTCACTCATCAGCCCCACATAGGCCGCACCACTGGGTGTTATTGCATGATAGCCCTCTTTACAATCTGTCCAAGTAAATTCATGAACACTTTAATATTCATGTTAATCTACCATCCCAGTGGTAACACAAGAATGCAGAACACATCCAGTTTAAAGTTCCCCTTCGCTCTTGATAATTACGTGTAAAATGTCCTAAACTTCATATCAAGCTTAGGTTTTGGCTGTCTTTTTTACCTCTAGAGTAGAGGTAAAACCAGATTCAAATGCCAATGATAAGCAGCTGTAAAGACACAGTCACTGAGAGTCCTCTGTTCTAAATTCCTGATTGGGTGAAGATCTGGATAGTGCTACAGGAAGAGATTTTCCAAAGTCAACTTTAGATAGCAAGAAGGGGAAGGAGTCCATTGATAATGGAGGAGCATGAAAGCTTTTGGAGGAAAATATCCTTCATTTGTCACCATATCACTGCCCTTCACCGCATTTTGTTTGTTTTCCATTAACAAACATCATACATAAACCTCCCTAAAGATTATATGGTGCAGAAATAATTACAATGTTATCCCATAGGGGACCAAAAAATCCCCCCCAAACAGATCTGCCTTTTAAATACAAAATTAATAACAGTCTCCCCTCCCCTGCTTGTTAATTAGATTCTCTGCCTTTTCAGCTGTCCAGCAGATACTTCAGAAGTGGGCGCTATTTATTTCATGTTTCACATTGTTGCTCAATGATGTGCTTTCAGCAGTGGGAAAGCACACACCCAGGCACAGGGATAGAGTGAAAGCCCTAGAGCTGCAGTTACCTAATGAAGTGTTGTACATTTTTGTAGAATAGAGGAATTCAAGTATTTTCTCTGACAAACCTTGCAGGTTTGTCTAGACCATCCTGCCAGCTTGATTCCTTCTTTAAAAATCTCCTTCCTTTTAAAAAGTACCATGTAAAACTCCTGAAAATAAACACCAAGAAAGCCCTACAAGTTAAAGCACCCTACATAACCAAGTTACATTGATAGAAGTACACTGGAACATAAAATATGAACTTTTCTGTTTACCTCCATCTCCTTGGTGTCCTTAGCTTCACTAACACCACTGAGCTAAGCAGTGTGCAAAACACAATGACAACAGACAACATCAGTCCTGCCAAATACAAACCAATTTAAATAAACACAAGAAGAAAGACAGGGTAAATATTAAAAAACAGAATTTTATCACAATCAATGTCTGAATTTTTAGGAGGCTTGAAGAAACACTGGTGAATCCAGAAGCATATCTAGCTTTCTGATTATGCCAGCTAGTCTAACCATGGAATATTTTCCTTCTACAGAATTTGCTTCCCTATGTTATCACACAATCTTGGCTACAATAACACTGCAACACAATTACTTGAGTTTCTAGAATATCTAGATTTACACAAATTTGAAGCTAAATTAAGCAAATCTTGATAGGGAAAAGACTATCTTCACAACAGTCTCTTTGCCAAGCATTAGCACAGCATTCTTACTGGTTTTTACATCCGATTAAAATAAGGACAAAGAACAGGTCAAAACTGGCTTAAAGAAAACATTGAAGTTTAAAAATACGAAGACTACAAGTTACCTCTATATAGCTGAAAAAGAAGTAACCACAATCACTCTACCCTCTATGATGCTTTCTTAGCTAAAGTGTTTTTCCTGGAATCTTGGTATTTACTGTGTTAATGAAAGGTCAGTACATTAAACGTTAAAACTTCGAAAAATTTAGTTCACACATCTACAATAACCACGGCAAGCGAGAAGCATCATTTCCAACAGGAATACTTTAAAGAAACACAAGAAAGGGAAGATGAAAATATACCTTACTCATCACACTCAATTGCCACTTCTGAGTAAAGCAGTTGAAGTTCAACAACAGGAGCCCAACCACAACACTCCTTTACTCAGGCATTATAGAGCCCTGACACAGCAGGTGCTTGTAGTTAAGCTAATGAAACGAGAGAGAGGGAGAAGAAAGAGACAGAAGGAGCAGCTGGAGTAGGATAAATGTTATCCTCATTACCAAAATGTTTTTATTATAGTTCTGACAATAGATGTTAGCTGTAGATCAAGATGTACTCTGATATACTAAACCAGGTTGCTTATGAAAATCTAGGGATGAAAGATTTTACACTTCTGCTGTTTAAAACTCAGGAATCGAAGACTAGGAAGAGCCTTAGGAAGGTTAACAAGGAAGTTTTGTGCATGATGACAAGGAGTTCATCCTGAGCCAGGTGAAAAGGGTGATCATACCTGTTAGATTATCAAACAAAATACAGATTTCAGCTGTAGCCCATTATGCTTTTAGCCAAGCTGGGCCATAGAAACACATAAACTTCCTTCCAAAACAGAGACCACACAATAGATTTTGATAATCTTGTGGTCTAAAATGTTCCTTCTTTCTGAAAGAGTTGCTATATTTTTTTTGTCCATAGCAAGAAAAGCTGATGGTTGAGGCTCTCTCATATATCAATCTTGAAAGGAAAGTCCATTACCTTAAAAAAAAGATTGTTTCTCCTAAGGCTTCTTATGCCATGCACAGCTATGCAACTGATTAGTGAAGCTGCAAAAGAGTTAATGCACGGTCAGTTTCTAGCCCATCTCTTACAATGTTTTCATATCACAGCTAACACTTGAAGAGAAGATATATGGTACAAATTTAGTAAAACAGATCATAATTACATTTTATTTCTCACAATACCAGACAAATGTCTCAGAAGAAGCCACAGCATTACAGAGAATACTGAGCATTAGAAAAAGACTACTGGATAACAGTTTTATCAGCAACAAAAAGGTGAAAGCTAATCACTTACTCAAAAATCTTGCATTTGAACCTTTGTGAAACCTGCTTCCTCTGAACTAGCTAAAAGCTTCAAGATGATATAAGAATATTCTGTTTCCAGGCAAGACTCTCTAGTGTTGGTATGATGAAAGAGTGAAGAGACAAACTGGTTAGTTCTGCATCTGCTCTTTGTAGAATTCAGCAATGCTACTCTATGATACCTGTAAACATAGAGAAGATAAGAGTCTGTGCTTTCTCCCGGATCACTGGTATCCCCCGGCTGTCCTTACTGCAGACCTGCAGAGAACAACGTGCTGCTGAAAACCAGGCGTGACCTTGCCAAGAAAGCACAGGAAACCTAGAGCTGCTGGCAGGTGCATGAAAGACAAATGAGCCTAATAAACTACTAAGAGAATTAGTGCTAGACTATTAAGCCCAGGCCCCTGGTGGTATGTAGGTATTTAAAAATCAAAGGGAATTAGGAGTCTAAATAAATGTGCAGATTTTGTCCTACAGATTAGTTTACTATGCTGGAATTTTTGGAGTCATCAGATGGACTCTGGATTCCCCTTGGAAATCAAATGAGAAAACAGATCTGAAACTCCTTCGAGCGTTTCTTCCTCCAGAAACCTCCCTTTGCTTTCGGCAATATAGCTTTCACAACAATTGGCTTTCACCCCTGAGATTCCAGTCATCCTATTCCCTCTCTCCAGAAATTCCAGGCTGGAGTTCCTTTCCTGGCAGAACTTTACCAGATTTTCTTGTCTAACACTTTACTTTCCAGACAGATTCTAGTTACTCACAGGAACATAATAAGAAGTGTTACTATTTCATACGGAATTTAGAATTTCAGCTCTACAGATCAACAAACATTCCAGAAAATGCATATAATCATTTGTGTGGTCTTAACAGAGGAATGGCTGGGGAAAAGGTTATGTAAATTAAAAAAAATAATAATAATGATAAACTAAGTTAGGTGGCTCAGGTCAAGACTATTTCCTTATTTCTCTGTATAGTTTTACTGTCTATTCCAGGAGAGAAAAAAGTAAAGGGAGAGGGGGAGGAAAAGAATAAACAGAGGTAATTTATAAAAATATTGTAAGAATAATGCTGTTCCCGTTATCACAGAGCACATCTGTCAACTTTATCCATTTCTTCTAGATGAGGTGGAGAGACCTCTGACATTTCAAATGCATCACCCTAATCAAATCCCTATCCTCCTGAAATGATTTCTGAGACTGCATTATAGGACTATAGAACTACATGAATGAATAATACTTTGGAGAACAATAAGTAAAGTAGCAGGAACAGAGCTGAAATAACTGGGCTCACCAGCACTAGAAAGTGAGGGAGCCATTAATCCCCAAAGACAAAGTATTTTCAACTCTACACCATTGAGATTTGCGTGGCTGTAGGGAGAAATCACTCAGTGCGTTCCCATTTACCACTGCAGAGCAGTGCAATTATCAACACTTCTCATAGTACCACGCTGCGTGGCAGGACAGTCAAACACTGTGAGTTTCATGAAGGGCTAAAGGGCTTTTAAAGGCAGTTGTCAGACTCTGTTTTTTAGCTAGAGGATTAGTCTGGCTTTCTGCTTTCACAGCAATCTGTAGCCATTTTTTAATCTCTCTCTCATCACAAATTTACCCTCGTTCTTAGATTCAGCATTGCAGTAAAAAAGGTATGAGGTGATATTCCTGATGTCTTTCAATGTGTACGCCATAGTCTTGTACCTAGGACCATTTAAGAGTTACATTTGTTGGTTCAATTACCAGCACTGTAATTGGTTTGTTGTGTGATTTTGCGTTCCTTCTCAGATACAATTCACATGATTTGACCTCAGCCACCCAAACAAGAAGAGTATGGTCTAAACCAAAGACCTGAGCTGCTACAGTCAGTGAGAGATGGTAAACACATGCAGGAAACATCTTGTCCTGTCTCAGGGCTCACTTAAGACTAAGTCAGTTGATAGATATTTATTTCCTTTTCCTCCACCATTAACAACAGAGAAAGACTAGAGGATAAGTTTCCGATTCATTTTACCTAACCATAAGTTTCTAGAAGTGAAACACCTAGACTCCCTGCATTGTCAGTGAGAATAATGGGAATACCTACAGGGTAATTTGTTCTTTCTGTCTTAAACAAGGATCTTACAGTGGAGTGAGTCACCTTCTGGAAGTCCTTGAGTCTCTCTGTTGACTGTTCAAGGAGTCTAAGGATAGGTTTCATAACACTACTTTTTGAGTGTTTACTGTATAGGGACAGTAGAAAATATTTAAATTTCTGCTGTAATTAATATCATTTATACAGAGTAGTGTCAAGAAATGAAATAAATTTGGTTGCAAGGGAGAATAGAAGAGGAAAATAAAATCAGTGGGAAGCAGAAAATAGTCTTGAATCACAAAAGAATGGTAACAGGATTCTGAGAGGCTATTTTGTCCTCATGCTCAAGATTTGATCAACAAGAAGTAATCATGTAATAACGAGGAGTTTGCTCTGAGTAGGTACAAACGTCGTATTGCTATTATCCCAGCTGCTGTAGGCTGAGACAACATTCCCCTAGACTCTCAGCACATATTTTTCTTCTGCATATAGGAGCAAAGTACTCCAGATTTCAAATTCAAACAAAGAAGGGTAAGTGGTAGGATCCCAGCAGATGACTCCATTCACCATAAGCACATTTGTTTCATTGTAATACTACCAGGAAACTAAGAAGTTTGGATAAATGCACTTAAATGTTCTGGTCAATGCACTTATTTGATGCCACTGTTTGTGCAAAAGAGAAAAACTGCATTCTGTACAAAATTTAAAGCAGGAAGTACAGTGTATGACAGCAAGACCAAGCAGGGTTGGTTCATCTGAGTTTGTTAGCAGGATCCCAACTGGAGTTACGCTGATTTATGCTACTTAGGATTCTGGTTCAAAATATCTTCCTAACAAAGTAATTTCAGAGTGAAAACTAGTAATGGGACATTCTCCAGGAAGAACACACAGTTAATTTACAGCCTTGCAACTGCTGACCAAGGCTTGAGTGTAATGCTAAATCATAAACCTGAGCAGTGGAGCTTGCTGGGAAATTTGAGACAAAATAACTTTTGAAGGAAAAAAGGTTTCATATGTCAGCACTTGCCTACAGAAAATTGCTTTTTTCCCTCTTTTTACCTCAAACTACTAAAAAAGTAAATTAAAAAAACCCATATTTTCTGACTTATCATATTTTGGTTAAATGAAAAAATACATTGTTTCCTTTTAGATAAAGGAAGTCTAAAATATCTCAAAGCCGCATAAGAATCATAGTGGTATAGTCTCAAACTGATTTTTTTCCAAGAGGGAAAGGCTGTGTCTAGAATCACATGATTACAGCTCCATGTTAGGAACAGTTTGAATTGGCTGAAGTCTCACTGCAGTTATTGCTCTTTTCAAGATGAATTTAATGACAGCAGATGTAGTTGGTTGCACGTAATCTCTGTATCAGAGATACTTCTATGATATGCATTATAGAGGAAAAGATGAGACTGAAGTACCCCTTCTTGTTAAGAGGTCCAGTTACACATCCTCCCGTCTTATCACTGAGGTAAGTACGTAAATCCTACCAAGTGATCTAAAGAGCTGTAGGAAGTGCTACTTTCCCTTTCTCTTCTGAACATTTGACCTCCTGAACTGATCAAGACAGATGGAAAGAATGAATTCAGCACATTTATCAGTTGGTATGGCCATTGAACAGCGCCTTAGACACCTAAACAAACAATTGCAGTTAGTGGCTTCTGCATCTGAATAGAAGGTAGTATGGGAACATTTCCATGACAATTTCCACTTATGAGCCATGGTAGAAAGAGGGCACTCAAATGCTTGGCATGTTAGTTTTAAATAGGAATTATAGGAATATTTTCAGTTAATGGTTTTAACTGTTATGGTTTAGAGAATTGCATTTCTTTTGTTGTATAAGGAAAAAAAAGGGCACTCACATCCCAACTGCAGGAGTGGTGGTTGGCCCTGAAGACTATTTCAATCACAGTTTTAATCTCTGGAAGGACAGAGGTGAAAGTAAAAAGGGTTACAATACACAGCATTCCTGATGTTAGGCAAGCACAGTAAAGGCGGTATGTCACGAACCTTCAGTTACCATCATACTCTCTCACAGCACTGTAAATGTGCAAACTGGACAGAGGAACACTCTACCTTATGGTTATATCTAATCCCACACAAAATTAATTCCTGCCAATTTTAAAAAGACTCTCATTCTGGTTCCCACTGGTTTCATAATAATATCATACTGGAAGTCTTTTGACTACTATATTTATAAAGAGAAGAAATAATTTAATCACATATTAATTCTGTTCTTGAAAGATGAAGGAAAACACCATTTGATCTCAGCTCAGTGGCTGGAAGCCCAGCACACGACTGAAAGCAGAATCTCTTATCTGGAACAGCAGCAAAATGGGAAGGTTAAAAATATAATAAATGCAGAATGCTTGAGAAAAAGATAAGAAATTCAGAACTTCTCTGGGGTCTCCCTGTATCCCAGAGATAGAGAGATGAGCTGGATTCATCTGCCTTTTCCAAGGGATGATATTGGCTGTTCTGCCTGATCCTCCTAACTCTAACTGAGGGCATGGAAGACCTGGTGAGATCACAATTTAAGTACATTGTTATTGTAAATATAACAAAATTAGCAAAAAGTCCATCTTAGACTTTATGTCCAGACTAAAATGAACCACTAAGCAAAATATAGCCGCAAAAGTTAGCCTTGTCTGTTCAGAATCTTTTCATCTTCTACACCAAGTACAGGAAATCTCTATAGTCAAGACTTCCTACATGACCTAAAGATCAACCAACGAATGGGACAACAGCCTGAGTAAATGTAAATGTGCAACATCATACTCTAGAGCTCAGCTCTGTGACCAAATGTAC
This sequence comes from Penelope pileata, assembly GCA_013396635.1. Lineage (NCBI taxonomy): Eukaryota > Metazoa > Chordata > Aves > Galliformes > Cracidae > Penelope > Penelope pileata. The sequence continues at coordinate 966,795 of WBMW01003333.1, forward strand.
AGCGTATAGTCCTGTGTTTGCAGTGACTCAGGGGAAGCCAAGGTTCAGTTCAAATCCTATGTGCTCCCTGGATGGTACTGGTATACCAGTGCTTCTCCTTCAGATATCTGGCAGACAGGCACAGTAGTTCCTTTTTTCCTGTTTTTTTAAGGTCTGTGAGACAAAGACTTATAGGCGTGCAGAGAATTTCCCGCGTTGAGACTTATTTTTAATAAGTGCTGTACTTAGCTATGAAATAATTCAGAACAAAGATGGTACCTTGACTTTTTGCTGCAGAAATGATTCCCTAATTCCTGCAACTTCTTGTCTGAAGTTGCTTCTCTTTGTCATTACCAAGATGTTTCTAGTAAAGCTGTTTTGGCTGAGCTTGGACAGTGTTAACTAATCGTATATAAGATTGAACAGAATACGACAAAATAAGCCATCTTGACCGTTCTGCTCCTAAGCCTTTGCACCAGAAGAATGCACTATAGGCAACACGCCACTTTTGAGGCAAGTTAAACAGGTTCACTGTTATATTATTTCAATTATGACTTCACATGAGGTTAGGTGCTCAGGGTAAGAGGGGATTTGGTCTCTGTACTCTCAGCCACTTGGCCTCTAGATCCACCTCCACATCTTTATGGAAGAAGAGAGTTGCTTGCTGTAAGAAAACACAGAAGCCTGAGTGGTTATCAGAGAATTTTATTTCATGTTTTGAAAGATCCTCCAAAGGAAATTAAAGAGATTATTTTTACAACATTCTCCCATGAGTTGACTCATTTGGAGTAATAAACAAAGGTGCTAATAAGATGGGAGATGGATCTGATCTTTTCAGCATCTTTACAGTTCATTCCATTAGATATTCATGTTCACATAATGTGTTTTTGTTTACGTTTAATATGTTCAATTAAAAACAAAATTCAGGGAAGGAATTTTTTAGAAAAAATTATTCTTCTGCAGAAAAGTGACAATTTTTGCAGTCTTCATTTTTTTTTTGAAAGTCATGAGAAAAATCAGCTTCACATTAAAACCAATATTGGAGGAAAAATTCGAAAACTCCATAGTAGGGAAGATTTTATCTTACTTGTTCTCTATTGTGCTTTCCTTCATATTTTTTCTGTATGTCCTCTACCCAGTCTTAGAGAGTTTTCCACGTTTTTTTCTTGCAAGCTAAATTCCTCTTTACAGCTGGGGTGAGGAAGGGAAAGCTAATACTCTTTGTTTAGGAAGCTGCTCAAATACTAATAAAAAGCAATATTTTAGACCTACAGCTAACCCCATAAGAAAAGAATATCTGGTTTTCTTACCTCTTGCCATCCAATCTATTCTCAGACATTCTATGTTTATTATGGTAAATGTACTTCTTCAAGACTAGGTTGGTGAAAGGAGCCTTGTCAAACTCTCAATGTGACTTCCCAACTGTGACATTTCTTTTGCTAATTCTCTGAAAGAACAGTCCTGCAGCTCCTGACCCTGAAAAAATTCCTGCTGTGAAGGCAGGATCAGGCTCTACTCTTCACGCTGCTGGGAAGAGTATTACAAGCTCTCATCTTTATTCTTTTAGATGTGTTTTGTTTAAAGATTGCCAGTAAGCTGTGATGTGAGAGTCCCATTAATTTCCATTATGCACCAAGCAAAATGGAATGTCTTAATTATAGCATATTACTTTTCAACTGGAAAGGTAACAATTTTAGGAGTGACCCATTTCCTCACCTTTATTTCTGTCTTCCTCTATATCCTTGCTGGCAAAAATTGCTCTTTTTCTTCTATCTTCATTCAGAGCATGAACTAGGTCTAAACTAAACTACTACTAAACTAAACTACTAACTAAAATCATAAAATGGCTTGGGTTGGAAGAGATCTCAAAGATCATCTAGTTCCAACACCCCTGCCACATGCAGGGTTGCAGAGCAGGCAGATAGTTCATGGGGACATGATGTGTGCTATTACCTGTAAAAGTGTTTGCTCTCCGGCTTCCAAGGAACCAGCTCCAGTTTTCCAGGCTAGGGAAATGCTACATTAAGAGAGAGATGAATAGCAAGGAAAGTCTTGAGCTATGAACACCCACTTCTCAACTCCACTCTTTGCCAAACTCAATCTCCCACCCACAGTCCTGTTGGACAAGTTGAACTCCATCCCCTGGAAGGCCCCGGATCCAGATGTTGAGTGTTACCTCATGCACGTAGCACTCCTGCCACATAATCTCATTTGAAAATTTTTCACAGGGATGAATAGCTTTGCCTTCATTTGTTCTTGTGATCAGTGCCACCAAAAAGGGGAGAAAATGTTGTCGCAATGTACATTTTTTATGTCTCAAATATTTTTGAGATAAAAGGGAAAACAAAAATCCACCAATAGCAAAGCAGAAATCTTTAAACTTCAGAAAACAGAAAAAGAACAAGGGACACCAGGGAGACAAACATCCTAGCAGTAAAATCAAGCTGGAAGACCCCAGTGTTCTTGGGTAACCTGCCTCTATTGTAGTGTGTCAGTTGTCCTCACAATCAAAATTCAGGTTTCTGAGGTGGAGCTGGTTTGCTGTTGTCAGAAAAAGCCTGCAAGGTAAGTACTGTGTGATCTGATGAGGTGTAATGAGAGAGGAGTACTGTATTTGCCATCCTTTTCTGATACATTTGAAAGGAGAGTTCAGCATTGCCATTGTCTCTTATGATGCTGCTATTTTTGCTACGGGAGCCTGGATTCATTTGATACTTTATGTGGAACTGCCGCTATACTCTGTTTGTAAGAGGAAAACAAAAGGATTTGTGCAGCAATATAAAGATTTTCCAGAGAGGCTGTGAAGTGATCATTTGTAGCAGGGTAAGCCAGACCATTCACAGGAAGAACTAACCCAAGACCACCATTTCAGATTCAGATCAAAGCAGAACTTCTAGAAATTGTGGAACATCACTTTATTTCACTATGGAAACTCAGATCATTTAACTTGCTTTGCGTTTAGTGGCTGCGGTACTGTACAGTTGAACTGAGTCTGTGGTCTTTCCTAATGATATTTCTAGCCAGGTCAAAATCCAAGGAGTGGAGGGAGAATCACATTTTGCAAGATCTAGAGCTCTGTTCTAATATTAAAGAACGATGCATGGCTTCCAGGAACATTTATAGAAGTACATTCATATGATTCCTAACAGACAGGAGAAAATGGAACAAATACCTCCTTCCAATCGAATTTTAAAGAGCCTTTGTCCTGCAATCATCTAGTCCTCTAATATGTACCACGGCTTGACTAAATGGAGACTGTTGTGATGTGCAGCAGCAGACATGTATTCACCTGGGAGTCATGGCATATATTTGTAGGAAAACAAGGATGTGTCCCATGTTCTGTAATTACCACCAGCCTTCAAGATGTCCTGATTTTGTTTTTCTCTTATAGACAGCAGTAATTCTGCTTCTCTAACAATTCCTGTAGGCTCTCTCCATGGTACTAAATAATATTCTGTTTGTAGAACAGATTCAGAAACGGATACAAGCTGACCTCTAGAAGTGCCCTTTGTACATTACTGCATGCATTTCACTCACTTGCCCTGTGTATATGCCTAATTTTAATTATGCCTGCATAAGCAGCTTTGTTCTTGTCAACTCTTAGAATTGGTTTAAGAAGCCTGAAATGGGCTGATTGTGTGAACACTTAAACTGGTGGTGTTTAAAGTCATGAAGGCTATCATAAATAACCTTCAGACAAGGTTAATCTAAATTATTTCACTTGTCTTGAAATAGTTGAAGAATATTGACACAGGCAGCCCAAGAATCCAAGTGGGCATTTCTTCACTGAAAGGCAGTACTGCATTTGAAAAGGGAAGATAGGTTTAGTGTTTCAAAGTAAATCGATAAATCAAATGCAAACGTTAAATTTTCATGGTAATTGGCCTAGTCTGTTTAACAAGTGGTTTGAATGCCTTTGGTATTTTTTTTTCAAGTCTAGTAAAATACACAAGAATAACTCAGATATTTAGATGCAGGAAGAAAGGATAAGGCAGAGATCTCAAATTTAAACATCTTCGTAAAAGTCATTCAGTTAGATTTGTCCATCTAATACAGCAGGACTAAGGGCAGGGGAGAATGAAATTTCTTTGAAGAGGAAAGATCAAACAGAATAAAACTGCTGTCCACTAGATTTTAAACATTCTAAGATATTTGAAGAAATAGAGAAAATACAGAAGTGGTTTTTGAAGGAAAAATAGCTACTGTTAAAGTTAAGTGGAACTAAACTTTTGATGAATCAGAAGAGCTAGTTCTGTTTGAGCACACTGGTGGAGAATATTTGAATCATGTTACTAAAGACAATGAGTGTTTTGAAACAGATTTAGACCATACATATACCTACAAGGAAGGCAGAAATAGCTCCCAAGTGTTAAGCTAATAAACATTTATCTGGACTTCAGCCAAATAACCCTTCTCTGTGGTGGACGGCAGCTCTGCAAGGGAGTTGTCTGAAATCACCAGTTTTCTGGTGATGTTGATTTTACAACAATATATCTATGGATGTAAGCATTTTATTATGTGAAAAATGCATTTTTGCCTCAAGTAATTGACCCTTCATCAAGCAGTGCCAGCCAGCTGTCCTAAAAATACTGAACACATTTTTTATTAATTGCTAAGACACCAACAATAGCAGCATGAACTCAATGTAACAGAAGCCGCATGGCAGGAGAATATGGTGTGTAGATCCATAAACTTCAATTAAAGTCCCTGTCAGAAAGCAGTAAAAATAATAATGACAGCATTCAGTGTCCATCACATGCATGAAAGGGTCATTACCAATTCCTGATGTCAAATCCTTGGAGCAGAAGGGAAATGGATGAACCAAGCAGAGAAGCAGAGATGGATAACACACAACAAATTCAGAATGCTACCCAATTATGCTAAGTGGATAAGCCTTTCATTACCGGCACCGAGCTACCCATGCTGATCAGAAAAGGTGGATCCATCTTCTTGTTACTATTAGCAGTTTGTCCTGAGTGTGATGGACAGAATTAAGTCTCCTGACCCCCTTCACACTTCTCCCTGCACCCTCAAACACATTTGATCACGTCTCTGCTTCTTCAACTTAAAACCTGGTCCTGAATTACATTCCTTGTGATGACAGCATTTAACTTTCACATAACATGTTTTAGACAACTACAGTCCCCCACTGATTTTACAGTGCCTTGTAACAGTCTTATATGTTTTCCCTCTGAACGTACCATCAGGGTGGGAATATATTTATGATCTGTAAAAGAGAGGTGAAACTGAGGCCCCATTTTGGTGGGTGCTTCAGCTTCAATCCAGGCTGCCAGAAGGCCCTGGAAAATGGTGGTGGAGTAACCTGGATCTCTCTCAGATCTCAGTCAGCACTAATGTGCACCTCAGCCCTCTACCTGATGGGTATGAACAACCTGAGTGAGACACTGTAAATTGTATGGTATTTTGCTCTTACTTTATATGGCCTGTACAGGGCATACCAGTTATTTGGGCTCTCATCCTAAAGGATTCCATGTCATACTAAAGAAAAGCACTGCAGGAAAGGTATATTGTTGGGATGCACATGGGCTAACATCTGTGGCATGGAAAGGAGGCATCACAGAGTAGAACATGTGGGGCTAAACTCATTCTTTGGCTTGTGGTCTTATAAAAGGGTTTGGCACAGCCAAGAAGACAGAGAGAAATGACACCAAGAATTCTTAGCTTCTGAGCTATTTCTCTAAGTAATGAGCCCTAGCTTCTCTCCTTATAGTGGGTATAAGCCAATGTAATTCTTTTTTCAGGTCCTGAATTGTGCAGATAAACCAGAATAAAAATGTGAGCTCAGGAATTCAGGCACGTTCACTTTTAGGATGGACCTCTAATTTCGTTTTCTGCTTTTGCTCATAGGCCTTTTTCTTATAAATTTAAGGGAAGATTATACTGTAATAAAGAGGTTATTCAGTGGAATTAATGGCTGGTAAATTTAGAAGAGATTAACAGGAGAGACTTTCTGTGCTATGTGTCACTGGTTCATGTAATAATTCACAGTTGTCTCACAGGAGGTCAGTTAGTCAAACACAGTAGTTTAAATCTAAAAAGGGACTAATAATACATAACCCCTACCATAGCTTATAGTTATGCAGGCTTTAAGTATGAGCAGTCTTTTCTCATACTTTGGAGAAGAAAAGCTTCCTTTGCAATGAGAAGGCATTTGAACCTCTCTGCTCTACACCACCGATGCTGAGGGCTGGCCTGAGGCACCCTCTGATTTGGTGAGCAGTACCACCGCCATGACCCAGTCTTTCATGAAGTCAGCAGAGGTTTTTGTTTGATTTTCCTCAAGCAGAAAATCTTCAGAGACTTCCCCTCGTACATGCACGTGTTTGTTGCAGGCTTTTGAAAGGTAAGGTGGTGCTAAACTGGAGGACAGAGAAAAAGAGTGAAGAAAAAGGGACAATCTTTATTATTTTCTCACCTTAGGCAACAGAATCTGTAAATGACAAGAAAGCAAACTCAATAAGCAGCTGTTGCTGGGCTGGAAAACCCCAATTTCCATGGAAACCTGACCAAATGTCAGACTGTACATGCCAGCGTACAAGACAGAGTTGTGTATGGAAGTGGGATATTGGAGCAATCTGTTTTTCTAAGCACCTCAGGGACTTGCTAGTTCCCTCATTAATCACTAATACCTTCATCTTAATTACACTCCTGTCCAGTCAACTAGCTCTAATGAAAGTGAAAGGTGGACAGAGGTAATGACTACACTAAAAATCAGAGAGCACAGAAGCATGTACGAGCCCAGCTAGTTACTTGTCAGGAGTGATACATATATTAAATGTATCTAGGGGTCAGCCTCTCCATCTCTGTGGACTGATGGACTTCCCCCTGTTCAAGCATTGGACCACAACTGGTGTGTGACAGGGAACTTTAGGAAAAGACAGATTTTGGAATTTCTAAGACAGAAGGCTACTTGCTGATGGTTTAACAGCCATTTTTAGAATTACAAACCTTTGTGTACAATTTTTGGATTTTGATACAAGTATAGAAAGAACAAAGTTAACTTAAACAAGGAATTATCATTATTTATTAGAAACAAATGTACAAGGTCATTCTGTATTTTGGTTCACTTGTGGAACCGAAAAAAGGTAAAAAGAAAAGGAGAAAAGGAAAAACAGCCAGTTTTCAAGGCTGGTAGCTAGTCAGCCAATGAATGGGCTCTCATGGCGATGAATACCAATCAGATTGAATTCAGCACAGGATTTCTTTCTCACTGTTGAGTCCTAGTTTATAGACCTCAGGACAAGGTTTGTTAAATTATGCTGTAATTCCTTCATTATAAAATGTCATCTTAATGGTTCTGATCTTTTGGAAGACTTTTAGCAGATTAGGATGTGGTGGGATAGGGGAGAAGATTTACCGCCTGTTCAAAGCCATGTAGTAATCCAAAGGGATTTATAGACAGTACCAGCTCTTCAGTACTTGTGCTGAACAAGGATGTGGATTATTTTATTCTGATAACATGTGGATCCTCTTACAATACAGTATGAGCCTGACAAAATATGAATATTTGTAAAAGAAAAAAAACAAGCATTCAGAAGTGGATTTTTCTCCTTTTCTCGTTAGTTATTAGAAATGTTTTTTCTAGCTACTAGAGTGAGCCAAGAAACTGAAGTTAAAGCTTTGTGCAAGGATATTCATTTCAGTTTGAGCAAGAAGGTTTCTAGAATTTGTGCAAGAATTTTAGGTGAAGAAACAGTGGAAAAATTAAGTGTAGAATAGTCAGTAATGCTCTGAGTAGGCTACAGGCCATGAATTTCATAGCCTTGTTCCATGTAGGACAGAGCAATACACTAGACTTCAGGATTTCCTTAGACAGGATTTTCCACTGCATCGGAGCTACGCTAGTAGCTCTCCAGTTGCTTTTGACTGCTTAACTGTTATAAGGAAAAAAACCTCTCCCAGATTTACCACTGAAACTGTGTAGCCAGTAGTTTATTTTCATCAAAGTTGTCTAGGTTACTCATAAACCACAGTTTAAAGAGTTTATACATACTACACTGTATACAATAATAATTACTTGTTGGTTTTAATCTGCAATACTCCTTGATGCATCTCTGATTAGATTCTCCTATGAGCCTCATTAATACGCAGCTCTGCAATAATTATAGAAATGTTTTCAGAACATCTTTAAGAAGCAGAGAAAAATGATAGTCTTCATACACCAGAGGAGAAGACAAAGGGTATATATAATCTACCCAAGGTTACAGATGATATTTATGAGTGACCCAAGAAAGAAGAACCAAATCCTAATTCTTCATCTTTGCCCTGCTTTCCACACTTGCAAATCTTTCTCTCAAGTTTTAAAAGAATTAAAAGAAGAATTTATATTCATAGCTGTGGAACAGCAGTGATATTCTAGTGCAGAAAAAATGAGCAAGAGGGGAAGTTGAACTGGAAAAGAAACAGTCAATCACTCAATTAATAGTTTCATAGGATAAAAGCAAAGCCCAGTTAGATAATCTTGGTATATTTTTTAAAAAAAATATATGTATATTTAAATAAAACCACAAGTGTAGTTCCATATGAACCTGTTCTTTAGACAAGAGCTGAAATACAAACTAGGCTTACTTAAAACATCACGTGATTTGGGTATGTGACTGCTGGGTCACATAGCGAGTACCCGAGAATGTGGTCCACATACACAGAAAAGGAGGACTGATATTTCTCATGCTTAAGAGAGTTCTAGGACTTTCTGAAAAAGGCATAACAGAAACTGGAGATCAGTAGCAAAAAACAGACAAATTCACTCCCACAATAGACTTTTTTTAGCAGTCATGATAACTAATCACTTGCACAATTTACCACAGAACAAAGCAGATATTCAATCACTGGAAATTTGAAAATCAAGTCTGAGTGTTTTTTCAGTGAGACGTATTAACTAAGCTGGCAGCATCATGTGTCATTGGGGCAGGAGGGGAGAGGAATTACCTGATGAAATTTGCTACTCTGCATCACAGCAGAAAATCACACTGAAAATAATAAGCATAACCTTCTGCCTATCAGACCCTACATCTTTCTTTAGCAGTATGCAGTGGCAGGATTTTCACTGTTTTTAAAACCTGCTTTAGCTCACCATGGAACTAAAGAGAGAGGTGGGAAAGGACTCCAATGAACTACATATGGAAAGCCAGATGTAATTACTCAGGTTAATATTTTTCTACCCACACGCAGAAGAATGTTTATGCATGCTTATTTCTGCTTTAGCTTAGATCTAAATCTTTGCAAAGGTTTATGTGTTTCCATCACAACTGACAGCTGCTGTATCTTTTGTGGTTTTACACATGCTATTTCATAGCGTTCCGTTTAAACTCTTTGTTTCATTTTATTGTACCCCTCTATGTTCTCCCTGTTGGAATCTTATTTGAATTGATACTTAAAAGCCAGAGCTATTTCAACTGGGGAGGTTCCTGCCCTTCTAAAATATATGTATTTAATTCTTTTAGAAGTGGAACTACAGTGCTCACACATTAGTTGGCACAGAGCATAAAATTACTTCAATGCCAAATTAACAAACTGGATTGTCATAATGCTTTTAATTAGTCATTACTCATTGGAATAGAATCTTTTTTAATCTTTCTTTCACATGACGAGACTGATTTTTACCAGGAGAAAAAGCGGCTGTCCGCAGCCATGCTAAATTTGAGACTATGACAAGCCATAGTGTTGTATCCAGGATGTACAGTATGCTTTATCTCACTCAGCTTGGCAATAGCTCAGTGCTACAGTCAGCACTGTATGGATTGCCCTGTAATATGTCTACAGAGTGCCTAATAATCTGCAGTGAGTAATAACAAGGGGATCCTTATCATGATAGTTTTAAGATCGAATTTAGGAAATTCAACAGGGTTAATAAATAAAAGTGAGACATTCACCTCTGTGCAATAATAGTGTCAGGTCTATTTAGAGCTCCATCTTATAGGCTGAATTGAATTGTTATGAAGAAGTGAAGTGTAACACATTGTCACTCCTGAGTGAAGATCTGAGCTCTGCATAGCAATTGAAGAAGTTGCAAGTTGTTACTTAACAGTCTCAGGCCACCTGTGTGTCAGGAGACAAACCTAGGAAGGATGGGTGCACCCCTGTGGTTTCAGTCCTTGTCTTCGTGCTTCAGTCCATGAAGTTCACAGCCCCCAGCTGGCAGTGATGGCAGGAACGCAGTTATGCCAGCATCCATACTCAAGGGATCTCTGTGTAGCCGTTGCCCTGCTAAACCATCCCTCCCGGTCACAGCTCCATCTTCTCATCTTGCAAGAGGCATTGCAAGGTACACAGCTCCCTGCTTTAAAGTGAGAGGTGTGACTGTTTGATCCAGATTTTGTTCTTATTCCCTATTTTTCTTACACCAAGATTTCCCTTCTTTTTGAGGCAAACCCACCTCCACTGACCACTGCCATGGGCATTTTCCTGACCTTGGCCAGCGCATGAGATTTAGTTGGACATGCTGGAGTTGGTGGTATTAAACCACCACCCAGTTACGTTCCTTTAATCCGAAGAGATAATAACACCAGTCTCTAGCACTCCTTCAGCTCCTGTGAGACGAATATACTGTTTTTGTGAGGATTTTTTTTCTTTTTTTTTTCCCTTTTCCTGTTTTTTTTTTTTTTTCCTACTTCTTCAGAGATGCACAAGAAACCTCAGTTCAGCCCCACTCTAGGAAGGGCAATATGGTGTTGGAAGTGGGAGTAAATGTAAATGTTGTTTTTTCATAAATTCATGTAAATGTTTGTTCATGTCATACTGACTACCCACTGTCGGATATACAAGATTGCACTGTAAAAGGAAGATATGCTGGGCTTCAAGTAGGTGCCTTGAAATATGATGTTTGTGCCTGGTTTTGGATAATAAACATCTCCAACCCTATAAAATAGGAGTAGTTCTTGTGTCACTCCTACTTCAACTGCTTTACAAAAGCAATACATTAGGCAATGACAGTGCAACAACTGTCTAGTTAAACAAAATGACCATCACTCTCCCCACAATTGGAGCTCATGTAGTTCCCAGCCTGTTCTGCTGAGGAAGGAATCCTGGCTAAAACAATGGTATTTGCTTCAGCACTATTTTGAGTTACACTGCTGCTCTTTGCATCTGTCTTTCCTGAAGAGTAATGCGTACATTCTACAAGCTAGTGGATAACAGATTATCAGCTTGTCTTCCTGGAGTCAAAATTTTTCAACAAAATCTATTTTTCACCTCAGTTCCCCAAACCTGATAAAGTTTATGGGATTAAAAAGACCATGACAGAGCCTCTGCTTCTACTGTTCCTACATAAGTTTTGATCAGCTGTCCAATTTCAACTTAATTTGATTTGACATAGGTCTCCTGCAGTCAGCACTCCTACAGGGTGCGGTTTGGGAATACTTTCAAGGGGGAATATGTCGTCCTGAACATCCATACAAACTGGTTTTGTATAGATAGCTTTTTCTTATCCAGTAGGGAAACCAAGAGCATTCAAGCAGTCTAAAGGGAGATAAAGCTGTTGAACTGGGTAGGACGTGGGGTTATAGAGGATGCAGTGGGAAATTCAGTGTTATATGATCAAATACAAAGCTCATAGAAAACTGGACTTCATTAAGTCTGCTGCTTATTGGAACAACTGGTTCATTACAAATTCTGGCTTCTGTAAAGTCGCTGTTTCTTATTCTGCAATGTTATTCGTTATGACTATTTCCAATTTTCCCCTTGAGTAGGAAAATGAAACTCCAAACAAAACAAAACAAAAAAATCTAAATGTTTTTTATGTAAATGTTCAGAATTTCTTCTAGGAAAGTTTCGTTGCTGTGTCATTCTCAACTGGGACAAAACCATGAATCAAAATATAAGAATTTCATGTGGAAGAAGAAATACAGTTTTTGAGTGAGTTTAGCTGTGATTATTATTCCTGGATATTATATTGTTAGTTAAAAGTGCATTTTTGCATTTGTCTATTTATCATTTTATAATCCACATACTCCAAATAAAACTCTTGATAACAGAGAATGATGCCATCTTATAAGTGCAGAAATATCATGAAGTGGGATTTCTGATGCAAACTCATTGAAATCTTTGTAAATTCTCTTTGACTTCAGTGGCCTTTGGATCAGGTCCCTGGTGTGTTTATCTAGCTTGAAAACATTCCCAAGGTTGTGCTGCCCTGAATGAGAAATAAAGTAATTCAATTCCAGATATTATGTAGCTTAACAGAGGGAAAAAAAATGAGGTCGTGGTGTGGTTACAAATTTTTTATTCTTTTTGCTGTCTTTTTTCAGCATGAAGATAGGTAAAGCTCTCTTCTGAGCTAGCAGTTATATGGATTAGATCATAGAAAGAATTTCATTTGATCAGTTCAATTAATTTTAGCATATTAGAAATTCATGCAAATAGTCAAGTTCTAAGTCCTCTGAAGATTGTCCTGATTTTTTAAGAAGTACATAGAAAGGTTTTATCCATAGACTGTTGGGTTCGGCTAATTACATTAAGAGCTAATACGATTTCCTTGTTTATGCTGTTTGTTCAGGAAGATGATTGTCTAATCCTTTAAGCAGTACATTTAATTTTGGTTTCTATTTCAAGTCCTTAAATTGTGTTAACTACTTCTAGTTCTCAAGGTAAACATGGTTTAAATCTTAAATGTTTACTTCTGACTAGCTTCAAGGATGAAGCTGCTCTGGTTTCATTTCAGACAAGGAACATCATTTCATGCTCACTGGTTCTAAGCTGGAGGGCAATGGAGGACGGAGACGAGAGAACAGAAGAAAACTATTTTTCTAAAGCGAGTTCATGACATCATCTGCAAAACTGTCACACAGTGGCTTGCTAAATTGTTCATTGCTACACTGCAATCATTACCACTAATTATCTGTCTGTCTGTCACATATGTCTAATCTGGCCATCCATCTCTATCTAAGCATTTTAAATTTGCATTTGGAAGAACTTAATGAAATTATACTCAGCCTAGCAAATCTGTGTATATTAATCATGCTTCCTCTCTTTGGATGTTATATTTCTGTTGTATCTTTGAATGATATTGGAGTAAGTCTAAAAAATCTTGCATAGCAAAGAAACAAAGATCACTGCCCAAAACAGCATGCAGATACAATTTTCAATTTGATTTCCTTCTGTTTGTCTAGGTTTTATTAAAATAAATAAATAGTAAAATTAATAATGCTGACAGTTTTCTATATGACTGCCCTAGAGCTTTAATAGGTTTCCATTTTTTGCACAGCACTTAAACATCACATCTTTTCTCAACCTCTTGTATTTCACTACCCGCCTTTATTCAGCTTCTATGCATCCATTTTGAAGATCTGTCCTGCAATACAGCGAAATATGGTATCTCAAGGTATTACCCGAGAGACGGTAACACTCTGTTCTCTTTGATTTTTCCACTAGCATTTTTCTACAAGAATGTTCAGCCAATGATCCATTATTTTTAGGTAATTCATGAAAGGTGACATGAAAATCACATTCATGTAATTTCTTCAAAAACCTACCTAACACAGATATCTGAAAGTATCTGAATCTCCCCTGATGAATTTGCAGGAAGAGTCAGTCCATAAATCAATCAATCAATCAGTCAATCAATCTATTGACTTATATTATTGTCTAAGCATGAATATCAATGTAGATATGTCTACCACCATAGACTTTGGAAAACATATTAGCTGCAGATATTAATAACAGAGGCATCTACATCTGAGTTAGCTTAGGATGTACTTTGGTGGTACAATGTAAGGAGAGAGACTGGTAAACAGAGCAATTAGATTTCAGCTATTGATTGTGTCTTGAATGAGTGTGAAAAATCACTTCCTTCATTTCCAAGTCTACAGAAGAGAACAGGTGATACCTCTTCTCCTCTTTCCTTTATCTTGCATGCCTATTCAGGTGATAGGCTCTTCATATCAAAGACTGATTCATAATGACATCTTTGCAGCACAGCTGTCCAGATTGCAACAGAGGCTACCATAATACACTAAAATCAAGAGCAAAAAAGATGTTGCTTTTCTTCTGAAAACTGCAGGCATGTGCTTTGTTGTTTATTGGATTTAATGTAAACATTCTAAAAGACAAAAACTTGGGATTACATCCTACTGACTTCAAAAGAATTAACATTTGTCGTACTAATCCGACTATCAAGTTCATGTACATATTCCAAATTGGACATCAATCCTTTGATTTAGTTATACCTTTATACTCTTTCTCCCTAAAGCTACAGGAAGTACACTGAATCCCTGGTGATATCCTTGGCGTCTTATATCAACCTTTACAATCAAATTTACAAATGATTAGTTTTTCATGAGATAAGAGAAGGAATTCTCCCGTATTAATAAAGAGAAGAGTCAAAAGAATAAATATAATACTGATAAGATCCCCTCTCAGTCTTCTCCAGGCGGAACAGCCCCAGGTCACTCAGCCTTTCCCCATAAGGAAGATGCTCCAGACCCTCAGCATTTTTGTGGCCCTCCACTGAACTCTCTCTAAAAGTTCCCTGTCTTTATTGTACTGAGGAGCCCAGAACTGGGCACGGTACTCCAGATGTGGCCTCACCAGGGCAGAGTAGAGAGGGAGGATCACCTCCCTCACCTGCTGGCCACACTCTTTTTAATGTGTCCCAGGATACCACTGGCCTTCTTGGACATTTCCATGGGGGTTCCTGTTAGGATCTGAGCAGGGACTTCCACTACTCAAAAATTTCATAAGTGACCTGGAAAAGTGAGTGAATAATGTTGGGACAAAGTATGCTGACAATGAAAAATGTGGATAGACAAAACTAGGGTATCTAAATCTGATGTAGAACAGGAGGAACTGTAGGATATCTCATGATACTGAGAGAGATGATGACAAAACAGGCAGAGGAAGCCAAAAGAAAGTAATGCACCTGGAACACTAATTCTAGCTGTCTGTATTTTGTGATGGGCTCAGCAGGAAGCTTTTGACAAATTATCCTGGTTGTGGCAAATCCGAGTGTCTGAAGCTTGCCCCTGGCTGATCAAATCCACCTCCACATTTCTGTCAGTCTGAAAAACAATTGTGTTTTCTTCCTCAACAGTAGAGTTTTTGTGACTTTTTTTAACCTCCAAGTATTTCATAGACCTGAGTCAGAGTGCACAAAGAAGAATACTTAAGGCGGCAAAATCAACAAGAAGTAATTTCTAGTAGGGGTGAATCGAAGTGGGTGGAAAATGGTCATGAAGGAAAAAACAAAATAGATCTGCTGCAATGATAATGGTTCATAACTCAGCAAAAAGATTATGGAGTGAGTGCACACTGTTCCCTGAAATCATCAGATATGTGGTGAAAACCAACAAAGCAATTATTAAGAAAACCATTAAGAACAAAACAGAAAATCCTGCAGTACCACTGCATAAATCCGTAGTGCACTGCCACCCTGACCCTGAGGCAGCTCTTCTCATTCTGCATCAAAAAATGGGCACAATTAAGAGGGCACAAAGAAGAATGACAATTTAATCAGGTAAATCACAATGACAACAAGGCAAAGGTACACTAAACAGCCAGGAAATTCTCAGCTTCTGAGACAGGTGACAGGAATCATGGGTTTAAATTCAGTTCTCAAAAATCACTTATGACATGAAAACAGTGAAAAAAGATGATGGGTTGCTGCTTTCCACAGTCTAAGAGCAGAGGACACACGGTATTTTTATCGGTTGTCAGAGCTTATAACACTCAGAACAGAACATTTCCCAACAGCATATAACTAAATCATGGAACTTGTTGACACAGTATTTTATGGATGGCCAAAGTATAGATGGATTTAAGTAGAAGTTAAGTAATATATAGCCTCACTGTTACCTATTAAATTCTTTATTCTGGTTTTAATCTCTAGGTTAGTGTTGTCAGCAACTAAAGGGTATATCACAAAGATTTTCAAAAGCATTCAGCATTCTCTGCTGTTAACAACCAAGAAAGAGGCTGATTGGGACTTTGCCTGACCTAATGCAACCATTCTTACATTCTGCTCTTTTCCTTACACTAGTAGTGGAATTGCTTTAGTTAATTATGACTG
The DNA here is from genome assembly GCA_013396635.1 of Penelope pileata. Classification (NCBI taxonomy): domain Eukaryota; kingdom Metazoa; phylum Chordata; class Aves; order Galliformes; family Cracidae; genus Penelope; species Penelope pileata. The sequence goes on from WBMW01003333.1 coordinate 982,795, forward strand.
CACAGTATTGAGGCCTACATCTGGATTGAAATGTTAAGATAGATATCCGTATAATGTCATGTGCACTAAGAACTCCACATTATAGTTACCAACATGTATTTTATAGAATCGTCACTGTCACCCACATCAGAACATGCCACAGATGTTTCCTGTTTGTTGGAAGAAAAAATGAAATCTATATGTTATGCTTTAGCTAGTAAGGAGTTTCCATGTTGTCACTTTTCAGAGGGAGAAACAGAAGTAAAAAGACAAATATTTCCCATTAACTCTATTTCCCATCAGTAAAAACAGATGAAACAGTTGTGAGAAACAGTTTCAAGTATTAAACAGTATTAAGAAATGCTAATCAGAACTAGTTTAGGTTGTTGTACCTTTGTTCATGATTTCCTGTCTGAGATAATGAGTCACCTCTCGATCTTTTTCTGACACAAACACAAAGCTGCAAGAAATGGGGATGATGACAAACCACCAATTTCAGTTAAAAGACATTGTTTATCTATTTATTGAGAAAAACAGATAAAGCAGATTTTTTTTTCTGCCAGTCTTTTAGGGTAACTCAGCCTTACAGGTATAAAAAGTACTTGATATTTTTGTCTTCTCAACCCAGTTCAAAAGTGAATGAAAACCATATTAGTGTGATATTTCCATTTCCATTAAAATGATGGACAGCAAATAACGAAGTAAACAGAAATATGCTCTTCACAGAGGACTAGGTTGGCAGAGCCAGTCCTGAGTTGTCCTGATAGACTACAGAGGAGAAGGAGAGCCCTTTGGTTCCTTCTTGCTAGAAATAGCTCATCAGCCAGGGAGAGCTGACATTTAAGCTCCTGCTTCTGCATCCAATAATCATATTGTAAAATCAGAATTTTGATTAGGACTCCGTTTATTATAAAAGATAGCATAAACAATTATTACATTTTTGTAATTTCTTCAGGACACAGTGCAACATATGCAATGTACTAGGCAACATTAAAAATGCATAATAACTGATGAGGTTATTCAGGAGGTTACCTAGGTATGTTGTGGGTGTAAAGTGTCTTATCTTTATTACAAAACACTTTTGAACATGAGGTTAGAAAGTAATACCTTAGTTTGGCCTTGAAATTCAGACAAAACAATTCAGATGCACTTTTTCATATTCTTTTAAAACAGGAAAAAGTAATCCCTCATTTACATTCAGAGTATTGTCTTGTAATTTCTAGACGCAGAATTTTCGCTTTGGTATTTAAATGATCCCCCAAAATGCATTGTACTTGTATGTAAGCCATAAATTTGTAGCTGAGAAATAAGGCGCTTTTTTTGTAAATTCAACTGAACAACTGTATGAATTCAGTTTTATATGTTGGTTGCTGTCTCCTTACTACCTCCATCACTAGCTCAAATGTTGATGCAGAAAGGAAATTCTTCAAAACTATTTGACCAATTACTGTTTTTTTTCAATCTCTAAAATTATATCTGAAAATTGTTTTCACTGTCAATAATTTCGGAGAGGGAGGGGAGAAGAATTGTTTGTGAGGATTGCATTGAAATGATGATTCTTAGCTAAACTGTTGATTTATTGGAAAAGCAACAATGTGTTTTGTTAAAAAGACATTTTTCTTCAAAATTGCTATGTTTTTATTGATCTGCTGCAGTGGCTATATATACCTCCATATTTCAATCCAGGGAAATGGATGCTATAACATATCATTACTTCAGGTGTATGATATCTCTTTTGAATACTGAAAACAGATTGATGAGGTTAGACCTTCACATTCTAGTGATTAACACATATTTGGGCAACTTTTCTTCGATGTTGGAAGGATAAAATAAATAAATATAAGAAAAATTAAAAGGCAGGCAGAATTCTTATGTGGATTGAAGATTCCTGATGAAATAAAAATCTCATGCTTCATTTGAATGCATTTTCTTTGCAGACTGGTCCCTCAGTGAAAGTCTTCTCATAGTGTAACAATGGCACATTATAATTTTAAAGAGAAAATAGCCTGGATTTGTCCTCTGTTAGTATTTCGTATGTGTGCATAAGTAAAAAATATTACACTTGTCAGCTTGAATAAGCTGTAAAATTTTAACAATGAGGAAGTTATCTACCTATCTGAACTGCTAGCAAAAATTAACATTCAGCTGGTGATGGAAAATCACTACTGTCTTAACAGGTTGCACAAAAACTACTATCCATTTTGTCCATACTCACAGCAATAATCCCGTGAATTCAACAGGACTTATTGTGCCAGCTGGTAAGTGCTACACACATGTTCTGATAACAGCCTCATACTCAGGGCTATTGAAACAAACGCACAGATGCTCTTGAGAACCAAACACACAGATGCACTGAAACTTGAAAGGAGCTCTACCATCTCTGTAATAGCAGGCCCCCTTGCAAAATCAAGCCTGAGGTACTGACTGCAATTTAGCCATCCATTCTTTGCAACAACAGAAAAGATTCCTCCCCTCTCTCTGTAGAAGTCAGCTGGAACGAGTAAATTTATGTTTTTAAGACTTGTTGTCTGAAAGCCTGGTTGTATCTTCAAACGCCTGTATTTGCTGGTGGATGATACTCAAGGAGAGAGGGCCATGGAGATGCGCACTCCACAACTATGAGAAGAGTCTCAGCTTTGGCCTTGATCCCCAGGAGCCCAACAGTCTGCATGGTCCTACCCAGTAACGACACATGAAAGTACTTTTCTTTTGGGAAATGGTAAGACCTAGAGCTTTCTCTTAAAAAAATAAATGACCTGCTAAAAGCAAATGTAACCTTAGAAGAAATCTCACTTGCTCTGTCAAGGCTCTGGTCTCCATAACCTATTCACTCTCACTCACTTAACTCTTCCTAGCAGTTTAGGGCTTCTCTGACTACAGAGATCATGACAGTGCCATAACCCTGATTAAGATAAGAGCAACAGTGTAAAAGGAGGATCAGGCAGCACAAATTCTGACTCAGACCTACTGAGACCTGGGCTAGGCATGCAGGAGTGACATATTTTTCGCATAAAACTATTCAGGCAGCCCTCTGGCCTCTTTCTCAGGGCTGATTGTCTGTGTGGCTCATCCTCATAAAGCTGGGGATGAACACAGTCCCAGACAAAACTGGGTTTCAGGGAAACAGGAGATTCAAATTCTCCAGATGCTCTTGCAACTTCTTTTAAAGTTACCGGTTGAACAGTGCTGGAGATTCAAGCCCCTTTTCCACCAATTGAGTATACATTGTGCAGATATCATTGGTACTAAACTCTACTTGATGCAGCATGTCCAAGAACCAATTCTCCTGAAACTATCTTAAAAAAGTCGTTTATGATTCAGGAGAGCTCAGAAGCCACAAAGACTTTCAAAGGCCTCTGTAGAAAATATTGTATTAAAATACTAGTGGTAGATTCATAGTAGGCAACAGTCTCTATCCTGAGAAATCTAAATAAAGATGGAAATATACACCTATACATTCACCTATACGTACGCATATGCTCATGCACAGGTGTACACACATTAATTCTGCTTGATACTACAGAAACCAGAGAGCTGAGAGATTGTGAGATTTAATGTAATCCAGGCCAACAGAGATAGGCAATGTACTGTGTTTTTCTCATTGGTCCAAAGTCAGTGCTCAACTATAAAATGATTCTAAGCTGTTTCCCCAGATCGTCTCTGTCCCCAGGGAGCTGGTACCAGCTGGGCTGAAATTCTGGGTGAGACATTGCTGTACGTTCATCCAATCTGCCACTCTGCTTAGCCCTGTGAGGGCAACCATCCCTCACAGTACATGAACAGCCTTCCTTGGCTGTCAGTTCTGTGACCTACATCACATAGGCTGTAGACGTTGCAATCCAAGTTTCTTTCTTTTTTCTGGTCGCCACAGCAGATGTTGTGTTAAATAAACATCGGCTGCAAAGATTCATATTCTGGCACACCCTGACCTGCCAATAGTTACAGTATGAGACCCCCACCTCAGCATGTCTTTCAATAAGACTAAATCATTCCTGACAAATAGATGCCTGCAGTAGCTGATGAAAAATGGATGGGCTTGCCTAACACAAACAGGGCTTCAGAGAACTTATTGATTGGCTTGCAGAATTTCTCTTCTGGATGAAGATTCAGGGTTCAGTGCATTACCGCTGAGTGCTTTGCTCATCATCTTGCTGGTTTTCTTATGCAACTTTATTCATTTTTCCCTCTCTCTCCTTTCTCCTCCGCTTACCTTCAACCCCCAATTTCTGATATCAGAACATCTGAGAGTCAAAATTCAATTTTATCTTCTGTCTCTCAAGTCTACTGAAAGCTGAGACCAGCTCAGTCAGAATAGTATCAAAACATATTGGTGCAAACAAGTCTCAGCTAAAGTAATTCCATCATTTTGGTGCAACTAACTTTTTCTTTTCTTTTGGATATATTAGATTTTCATGAAAGTCATTAATAAGAGCTATTTGAGAAAGCCATTTTCTACATGTAATATGGAGAATATGAAGTAACAGGAGAGAAGTGATATTTCATGGATGCAGACATCTCTCTAAAAATGATCCCCTCGGAATATACCTACAAGAATTTCTACCAATTCCCTCTCCTTTAGAAAGCATCATGATGTTCACTGATTTGCTCTAAATGGCAGAAAAATAAAACATTATGCATTTTGCAGAGCTCAAATGAAAACAGAAACAACTCCCCTAGTGAAAACAAACAAACAAACAAACAGCAGAATCTGACACAAAGTAAACTTGAATGTTTTGTTCTATAATTGCTCTGAGTTTCCACAGAATATGTCATTATCACATAACGCCTACTGACAAGTAAGCTGAAGAGAAAGCTGAATCAATGGGAAAAAATGGCCTTTATAGGAAGGAAGTGGTCAGTTTCATGCCTGCCACACCTGCAGAGAACAGTTATAACTCTCACTATAATCTGAATGCCTTCTTTATGACACAGATGACAAGAAAGTGCACAGGTTTGGAGTATTGCTTTCAGGCAGTCAATACTAGCGATGAAGCCTTTGAAAATCAGGTTCACTGCCTGTATCACTGAGCTACAGTCCATAGAGAAATTAATGGCCTTTCTGTAGTCTTAAATCTGAGTAAAATGGGTTCATTTGATCCCACTACAAACTGTGAGAGAGAGAGAGAGAATAAAACCCAGTAGACGTTAAGAATGGTTTGAGCAGCAGCCTGGATTTGTGAGACAAATACTAGCTCTCCTATGATCTTAGGTGATTGGAACTGTCAGATGTGTTTAGGTACTTAACACGCTTGTTTTAAGGACACCAAAGCATCTGACGCCTCTGGGCATGATACTTTAGGTACTTTTACATCATCAAATTAGAATACTTTTACTTTAGTCCCAAGTTTTCTTCCCCCAACTGCACAGAGGTTGGATCATTTCTTTCAAGGACAGTCCCCATAACATAAAGTGTTTTTGGTCTTGATTTCAGGGAATTTCAGCACAGCTGTGTGCTGGCAAATAAAGGCAGAGAGATGCCATAGACTGCCAAAATGGGATAGGTCTTGTATCACAGAAACCCCATGACTTTGCAATTCCTCCAAGTTCTTGTTCAAAATAGCTTATATGCGTACAGCAAAGTGTAGAAAGTGCCTGGACAGGACAGACCACACCATGGGCTCTCTGCTCACTAAGCACGCAGCAAGGCCTCGCAAACAATGCCTTGGTTGTGTTCCTTTTGTCTGTCTCAAGTGGATCAAATGAAAAAATACGCACATTATGATACACTTGTAGAGGTCATTCATATATATACACAGGCTGTTTTCTTATTTAAAATGAGTGTGTAGTTCTCTAGAGCAGTGCATTTACTCAAGAGCCCCAAGTGATAAGGGAGAAGAGGCTGTTACCTAATGATAAGGATGTTTCTGAATGATAATTTAGAGATAATCTTTTAAGATTTGATGCAACCTCATTATACACACTTCTAAGTAACATAACTACAAGTTTTAATTATTCCTATCTCTTTCATACAGCTCCCTCAAGAAACCATTCCAAAAAACCATACAGCTCATAGCTGAACTGGGGCCTTGCACTCATAATCTGTAACTCTGCTTTAGATGGCTGGAAATAGGTCTAGTCCAAAGACTAACCAACCTTCACTGGAGCGACAATACTGAACAAACAACCCCACAAGTATTATCAAGTTTCTTTTTTGGCCAATCTCAATTTTGACTTGATTGTTTCTTAATGCTATAATCAATGTCAGTGAGACAATATATTGCCTAGAGCCATGAGCTGAAGAATAGTCTGAACTCTTATTATTAACCCTAGTTCATATGTAGCTGTAAATCAGACACCCATGGTGAGAGTTAAGATTCTTATTTCCCTATTGCAAGCAGTTACTGTGCAAGAAGAAAGACAGACAGATGGATGGAGACGTAAAGAGAGAAAGACACTGAAGAATTAAGTGTTGTCTAATGTTCTGGGTCTTTTTCACCTCTGCCTTTACTCTCTGAATTAATAGATTTTGCCTAATATTTATCATGGTCTTGATTCTTTCTTGACCCTGAGAAACACTTAGCACATTTAAAAGGGCCAAGTGAGATGTTTGCTAAGGCAAGATAAAAGACCAATAGGGCTAAAATTCACTATAACCAAGGACAAGGTATGTCAGCTGAGACCTTTTTCCTCCTCATGTGAGGACTGCTCACTTGTAGTAGGGAAGTGCATTGTATAACAAGGGAAAGCTTAATTTAACACCAAAAATCTCTCACAATCCTTTGAGATAGCAGTTACGAATTCAGCTGTGAAGAAAACTTAGCGAAACAACTTGTTTCACTTGTTGAGTCCTGAATGAAAGAAGGAAGAAGAAATGTAAACATTTATTTTTATTTTTTAAATATTGCACATGCAAAAAGGAACACTTTCTGAAGTCCTTCTATATCCTGTACTCAACAGCAATCCCTATATGAGAGCTTTGATACATAACTAGATAATTTCTAGGATTATGTTTCACTTTAAAATGAACAGCATCACTTTGGATAATTCAGATTTGACTCTTGATTATATTCATGTACTCCTTGTGTTCTTTCCAGATGACATTTTTTTTTATTTTCAGATCTTAGTTTCTAACCGCATAGAATTTATGTGTATTTTTTGAAAATATTTTGCATTCTTGATTCCCAACATTAAGGCTCAAGTCCTAAAATTCTTTCTGTAGGATAACATGACCATCTGTGTTAAAAGTACTTTCCATCTTCATTTCAACACAATATTGACCTAAGAAGCAGCAATGGTTTAATAGAGATTATTATTGAAAATATTATGTATGATCAATTCTAAAATGTGCCCTTTATGAACTGAACAAGTTACATTTCTCAAGCTTCATATATCTTCTTTCAATACAGCTTGTCATCATCTTCTAATTGCATTTTCCTCCTTAATAATACTCCTTTTTCAAATTTCATTTTCTTTTCCTTCACTATTTTCTTTTCCGTTTAGAATACTTTTCTTAAGATAAGAATACTTGTCATTCCTGGAAGTGTAATTTCCTTTTCAAATAGAGCTATTGAGTTCGTCTTGAGTGACCTACCTTTGGGAAACCCATTTTTCCATATTTGATCCAATTTTTAAGTGATTTTGATATCCTGAATTATATTTTCCACAAACATATTTTAAAATTTTGAATGCTACTAAGGATTGACAAATCGGTCTGCATCATCATTTCCCCATTTTTAAATATACATGTGCCATTTGGTCTTCACTCTCCCTAACACATTAGAAAATGAAAATGACTTTCTATAAATTACAAGTCCTTGGACTTTTCATGTCGTGGCCACTTCAATTTGGAATGATACAATGACATTTCTCCAGTTTGAAACCACTCAATTGGGACTTATCCCAAGAAAGAATGGTCAAACTTATCAAGAGAAGAAACCTTGCATTTAAATTACTGAATTTTCATATCTTGTTTTTAACTGATTGATTAGACAGTTGAAATAAATCTTCTTTAAAGTACTAGAGAGCTTGAGGGCCTATTAGATTAATCTGAAAAAAAAAAAAATAAGTACGATCTGCACTATGCAATGTCTTTCAACCTCATTGCCTGCATATTAGGCTGCAAGAAAAGAATATTTAAGTGTGTGTTTATTAATTGATTGTCAAAAAGGCCTGATTATTTCAAGGAGATAGCACTGCACAGGAAAAAGTAAGATGAACTGAAGAGTAACAAAATGATAGATTCATTTCCTTGGGGGGAGGGGCAGGAATGAAATAAAATAATGAAACATAAATGTGTCAGATTCATTTATACAGGATTTATATTTTATGTAGCTCCTTTTGAAGTTGAAATTAAATTTTCTTAAAAGGTATTATTAAAGGGGAGATGGGAGGTAACCTTTCATCAAGATATCATTATTTTAAAGTCTTTTAAAAAAACGAATTTTTTTTCCTGAAGTGTGCTAGTAAATTGATTTATGCAGATCTGAGCAGTAATTATGAAATGTGCTTATCTAGACACCTTCTGTTTCTATTGATCCTACACATTATTCTGATGAAAAGCTCATAATTCATAGCATTCTTGATGTTTAGAATTGTTGGAATTATTTATAACTTGCAAACCAACGGTGCTGCTAATGAAATGAAGTTTGAAACTGATTTGCAATGCACTAAATTGTCTGTTTTAAGGCCTTGAACACAGATAGTTACAGCATTCTGCTTTGCAACACACAAGTGGAGAATGCAGCACCACTACGGAAAAAAAAACAAAATCAGTGTAGGGAAGGGAGGTGTCAGGGTATCAGATCAGGAAAACAGATAAAACCACGAGATTAAGAAACTTCTGGAAGTGTTGCAATAGACGAAACAGGTGTTTTGATGGACACTAGCAAAAGAAACCTCATTAAGTCTCTACTAATGATCATCTGCTAGTGACAGTTACGCCTTTCAAGAACTTGAGTTTTAATTTCTTAAGAGATTTTCTCAGAGCCAAACCATCTGTTGAAGTTGTGACTGCTACTACAATTAGTAATTACAGGGGAAGGAAAAAAAAGGAATAGTCATTCCTTCTCTTATCAGTAAGGACTGAATAGACTTCCTCTCCTTATCAGAAAACTTGCTCCAAAAATACATTGTAACGGGTTACTACAGGGGAAAATGCCTTGTATCAGTCCTGAAAGCTGTTTTCTGCTGCTCTGCTCTCACCTGAAATCCACACAGAAGGCACTGCAGAAGAGACAGCTTCCCCTGTGTAGGTTTGCTGGGATAAGGAAGTATGGGGACTGGGAAGAAAATAGGGAAAATGTGAAAGGGCAAGTGATTTAGCAAATAGCTATTAATGCTCCAATCACAACCCAGCCTGTGAGGTGGTGAAACAGGGGTGAAGTGTCATAGCATTTGGCTGTTCCTTATGATGTTATTGGGAGTTGATTGTCCTTACATGTGTTTTTCATAGGGACTAACAGTGGTATTTGTGTCTCTCCTCTCTTGCATGGACTCCAGGAGTTAAATGGCATATAATTGTTTTTGCCTCATCAGGTACAAATCCTATTGCAGCATCCTACCTACTCTTTGGGCGCTTTTGTATCTGCAGGAAGTTCATGCACCACAACAACTTGAAGAGGTAGTGACATTTATACTAAATACATTTCTCCCTTACCAGATAGCAACGACCGCAGACATAGTCCACAGGAGGAACTTTCCCAGAGACACAGCTATGGTAACACAACCTTACAGCCATCAAACTCATTATTTTTTATCATTATGGTACCTGCTAACAGCTTCAAGGACTTCTCAATAGTCTCCTTATTGGCAGATTGCTAGCCCCATAACAGAAAAGAAACCAGTCTAAGTTACCATGAAGATTATACCTGGAAATTTCTGGTCCACATCAAAGCCCACTAATGCACAAAACAAAATTTTATTTTTCTACCATTATTGCCTCATGGCATGCTATATTGGATTAGGATGAGGACATTTCCTCGTCCAGAGGGGCCTTTCAAATGTCTATTGTAGGCCTTCCATTAATACACATCTTGATGTTTTTCAGAATAAAATGACTGTCTGCCACAGGCTCTGTGAAAAAATTGCAAGCCACAGATGACCTAGAGGCTGTAAATTACCCACCCCTCAATTAAGTAATACAAAACAAGGCATATCCAGGGAGCTGTCAGAAACATAATGCCGCAATCAACTCCAGCATTATGTCAGTAACTAAATGCAACAAAAGGATATTCTAAAACAATTCCATAAAGTACATGAACAGAAGAACAATGAATGATAAATACTAAACAGATGCATAGCATTCTTTTAACATCCAATAGAACTTCTTAAACTGAAGCCAAATAACATTGATCTTCACATTTGAAGATTGTGCTGGATCTTAATAGAATTAGGAAATTGCAACTGCAAAAGAAATGAAGCTCACTAATGTACCTGAATCCCAAGAGTCATTTGCATTTCTGTTCAGTGTATGGTCACACAGTCCTGCCAAATAAGCATTGGGCATGGCATTAGGATGGAAATTTAAGTCCTAAAGTAGTCAAATTGTCTTTACTTAAATTCAGCTGTTCTTTCTTGGAAAGAACTGACCATTAACATCAGAACTTTACTGAGATGTGTCCATGTTGAAATTTCATTTACGAAAAAAATGAGAATAGGGATCATTCTTTGCCTCATAATAATTTCTTGTTTCTATCTCTATTTTCAGAAAATTGTTATCCAAATGAAGAGAACAGAAGGAAACAAACTTTTCAAAGAATTTTAAAAGCTTTAAATGAGACTATCTTTCAATGTCAGTCTCCTGGCGCTTTCAGATTCATTTTAAAGAATAATTCAATGCTATACTGGCTTTATCCTTAAAATTATTTTGTGGAGTTCCTACCTTTGACACAGTGACCAGTTATTTCTCATCCCTCCCATGCGTACTCTATCCATTTTGTAAGCCTCCACGTACAAACCTACTGTTACCCAATGCTAATTGGGAAGTAATACACTCAGTCATCCTAATTAATATACCCAGGGCTGACTGACTCAAGCCTAGCATTAAAGATGGCACCCAGACCTTTACCTGGAACATGGCTTGCACACAGATGGGGTGGTCTTGGGCTCTGAAAAGCCTGTATCTTACCATAAATATATGTTGTGCATCTGATTCTATTCCTTATTTCGAGTCACATGTTAAAGCAGAAATCTTTTCTCTTCAATACAGTGCAGTCTGTATTTGTCACATCCTTAGCCAAACAGGATCTCATTCTTCAAAAGGAAGCTAGGAGTGAGAACACTAATAATAGCCACCTGGCTCCAACCTCAGTGACCAAAAGACTCAAGGTTTTGGGTGACCAAGAAACATTGACTATGTTTATGAAGTCAATGATGATAAGAAGATACTGCTTTAGGAATCATTCATTTTTCCAAAATTATAATTTTCCATAACCTTCTCTGGCTTCCAAAGATATCATATTGGGAGTCTTTGGAGCCCGGTAATCAACTTAAATGGACTTATGTTCCCTCACCAGCTTAACTGGTGACATACTCTCAACTTTGAATAACACTTCTTTTCATCTTGTTTTAGAGCTTCTGACTCATTTTATCTCCAGATACAACCCTTCTTTAGTGCCTATATTTTGGTTCACAGTGTTTGCAAATTCCTAGAAAATGAGATGGGCATCGAGCTCTTTCCTGACATCAATCCAGTCAGCTGTGCTACCAGCTGTCCTTGCTCATTTCAGCTTTGGGCAGGGGGCATGGCCGTGCTTTTTATGCAGCAGAATTCTACTAAAGCTCAATCAGGAAAAAGTAATGGCAAGATCTACTGTAATAAAAAGGAAGCAGATTAAAGAATGAGCAAGAAGACTGAAGACTGAACAAGAGACTGGGAAAGTTGATGAGAACTGCTCTTCATTGCCTACTGCTTTCTGCATTTTGTATCAGGTCATTAGTGATCTTCAGCTGATGTTGGTAGAATCATAGAAAAATATGTCTACAGGGCTCTAGAGCCAAGCTACATAAAATTGATTATTTTAATAGATTCTGCTCCTTATGTGTCATGAGCAATCAGTGAAGAAAGGAGGCAAATCCTCAAATTGGTGAAGTGACAACCCATAACTTTATGAAGTACAGGAATCTCTCACATCTACAGCTGTAAGCAGACTTGAGCTTGCAAACCTACAGCCAGTGTGGCCTGAAAAGCTTTGGCATAGCACTCCAAAGAAGAGTTTTACAAGATACCTCATGAGGAGAGAAAAACTTCTCACAGAGCTTAGAATGTTTGCTTTAGAGTTCAGCCCTTGGGACAATTAGATCTTGGAGAACCCCAGGAGGCTGATGCCAACAGAAGCTTGATTGGCTGTCCGTCATCACCTTCCTTTATTTGCCTGGAAACAGTTCCTTTCAGACTAACTCACTATTTTACAGTATATCCTGAGGTGGCATGTATCTACTACTCTTAGAGCAAGTAGGAAAGGATACTGTGATTTGGTAGAAAGTATACAAATTCTAAAAGCTATCAATGCAAAGTGATGAAACTGAGGTTTGCCTTCTGCTAGAGCTCCGCTGTTCAGTTGAAATTGAACCATGATTCAGTTTCTTGTTGAGGATATGTTTTAGATCGCCATTTCTTCTCTCTTCTCTCCCTCTGTGTCTTCTGCACCTCATCTTTGTTTCTACTATTGTTTGTGCTTCTCTCTCTCCCTCCTAGTGATACCTGTGGTGCAAATAACACCTGGAAAATCACATTCAAACAGCTTCATAACACCACAAGAGATACGGAAATGAATGCTTTCAATATAGGCATACAGGCAAACTGTGTTTGCCATCTCTATAATAGGCAGAAATGCAGACAGATAACACTTCTTTTAAGATATTCAGTATGACTTGCCAAATGTGTGTTTGATTTGTGCTTCATTAAAATATCCATGTGTAAAAATGAAGGAATATATGTTCTACAGCTCATATTTCTGTGTTTAGAATTAATTTGATTCAACTGTAGTCTATTATTATTAAAAGTTTGTGGGCTTTGTATGTTGGTTAGATGGATGGATTTGTCTCGTTTGTTTGGTAAAGAGCTTACAGAAAAAATCCTCTCACAGCATTTAAGTTACAAAACATCCCTCCCAGCTCCCCCCCCAGAAAACAAAACAAGACAAAAAATTAGACTGGTAAATATAAGTATTCATATGGACAGTTTTTGTCTGCACATCCTTTTCATTTAGTCGGGAAGCAAAGGTATGAGGATTTCACCAGAGGTGGTGTTACATTCAAATAAAAAATGGTTAGATTGTTATTAGCTGAATAGCATGACAATAAGATGTTTCAGCTGTTTGTCAGGCTATAAGATTCTCTGGGGAGGTGGAAGAAAGNTACAAGCTTTTTATTTAGCTGTATAGCAGCCTGGCAGTTGGTGTTACTTTGACACACAGTGCCCTTCATGACAAAGTAAATCAGCATTAAATACAACACCACAGCCACTTTTTCCAGCAAACTTTATTCTGCATTAGTTTGTTAAGGGAATGGTCTCTGTCTTTCTCAGGACACCGAGAACACTGCATATACCTCTGCTGCTCCTGCATGTTAACATTGAACAGCAACATTTATTTGGGATAAGGTCAGTGCATGGAGACTATTCCAAAAACATTCACAGCCTCCTCTCCCCTGCCCTGAAACCCCTCTATTTTCCTGCAGACATCATGTCACTACGTGTCAGTTCATGCAAGCTAAGGCAGCAAGCTCCAATTTCCCTATTAGTCACATGCTGAAGTGCTTCATTAAATAGTTACTCAAGAACTACCCCTTATCAGGCTCCTGGTAGTCTGACTTCACCGAGAATGAGAATAGCTTAATTTAGGCCCAGAGATATTTCCTAAAGCCTTCTAATTGCCTTTGTGTAGTTTTGCCTGTATGCAGCCTGCTGCAGAACTTCTCCTCCAGATATGCCTTATAATTCCTTTTTCTCTTTCCTTCTTTTTCTAGTTTAAATTAAAAGCTTGGGAATGATGACTGCAGTACAATTAACCTAAACTAGGTGGATAATTTGAACTACAGCCACTGTGGGAGGTGGATCCAAGTCCAGAGGGAAGTAAGCAAACACTGAAAATGGAAAGTACACAAGTAAAGGTATGCAATGGGAAATTTCAGGAAACCAGTCTGCTTTTTGACTAGCGCAAAACTGAATCTTCCAGCATGACAAAGAAGTCCTGTTTACTTAGACAAAGCCGTGAGAGTTCTTTGATCTCTGTGTCTGTAAGTCACCTAAGAAGGGGACGACACAGGAGAAAACCTGCACTGGATGAGGTTTTAGCACCGGTTGCAATGAGTGATTTTTCTTCATGGCTACATTGTGTCTTTCTCCACGGATTCCAGATCCTACAAAGAGGGAGGCTAATCAGCGCTGTCTGAGGATTGAGGAACTCTCTTCTCTACTTTTTTCAGGATTTTTCTTCCTCAAACAGCCCAGGACAGCATGTGCTCTGCTGTAAACAAATCATTAGCTTATCCCCTGTCTTATTGCTGTTGAAATACCCTCAGCTCTCTTTAAGATGTAAGTTCAGCCATGGCCCTGGCTTTGGCTGTTTTATTGTTGTATATGATTTCTTCTGTCTCCAAGTATGCACTGCATTCCTTTCCCTGCAAGTCAAACCTGGTTGTTTTGCCTGTCTTTTTTTTTTGTCAGGAATGTTCCTTTTTCCAGCCCAAACAAGAGCTCCCCCCAATGTCTGCATCTCTCTGGGAGACAGGACTCCCCTGGCCCTGCTTTCTCTTGATTTTGCCTGTTTTGTGTGAGGATTTCAGCAGCTTTACTAAATTCAGCTAAATGCTCCTTCAGTGAAGTCTGTCTGACATATTCTTTGTTTAACATTAAGGTTTATAAGGGTGGAAGGGAGAGACATTAGATCCTTAGCAATAGTGTTCACCAGGATGTACAGCTTTATCATGTTTTCTGTTATGGGGAAAACAAATCCAATGTTTTTTGCAATGTTAAATAAGACTGTTTGAAAATGCCATAATAAAAGAAAGAGGGAAATAAAGCAAGGGTAATGAGAAGCAGTAAATAACTTTCCAAGGAAGCTAAAAAAAATAGAAAAGGAAGAAAGAGTTGATGAAGCAGAGACAGCAGCAAGGCTGCTCCAGATGTCAGATGTGCTACAACAGAAGAGGGCTGCAGGAATACACAGACTGCTTGGAAGGTCAAAAAGTTTTTCTTAAGCTAATGTATTTTTAATGTGAAGAGAAAAAGAGGGAAAGAGAGAAGAAACCTAATATTAAAACTAAGGCTAACTCAGAAGTTAGTTTGTCCATCGTAGGTTTCCAGTAAGCACATAAGAAGAGAGGCCAAAAGATGGTAAAAATTCAAGATTGTTTAAGGTAACTGGCAACCACACATGCCATCAAGGTCTTCAGAAAAATATCTGGGAAACACACTGAATGAATCTTCAGCAATTAGCTCAAGAACCAATGGAGAGCAGAGGAAGAGGAGGTTTCACAGGGCTGAATAAGGACAACTGAATAACTTTCTCACAGGAAAAGATTACAAACTAGTTATGCTATTTTTGATAGAATCTGGAAAATCTGGAAAGACTTTGGAACAAATTATTGAATGATCTCTTCACAAGTACCTGGAGCATAATGAAGTAAAACTCATAGCCCTACCTAACAGTTCTATCAAAATAACATCATATCAGACTATTCTAATTTCCTTGCTTGCCAGAAATATTCTTGTTGGTAAGCAGATAGCATGCAGTATACTAATGAACCTTAGCAAGGTTTCTTTTTCCTTAGACTCATATAACATTTTCAGCAGGAATCTATGGAAATGGCTTAGTCAAGTTAATATAATTATGACAGATGTGTGAAACGTTAAAAAATACTTCTCAGAAAGCAGTTTTGACAAGTTTTCAAACAAAACAGAAAGCAACCTGTCTGATCAGTTCCATTTAAATCTTTAATAAAATGTCTTGAATACAAGGTAAACTTAACTTTCAAGGATGTCACCAAGCTCAAAAAGAATGAGATCCAAAATGATTTCAAGAACTGGGCAAACTAAGTGGAAATTAGTATAATGAAATGCAGCAAAGTCCCTCCTGTTGCAAACAGGGCTGGTAGCTGAGTTACCAGATGCTAAATCACCTGCTGCAGTTTTGATTCTAAGTCCTGTGCAGAGGCATATACAACCGTGCTCCAAGTGAAGATAACACTGTCTGACACATTATCCTGATCCTTTTTGCCTGTGCTAAAACTTCTGGTTTGGAGATGGCTATAGACACTGTTCCTTGATGGTAGGTCTCACAGCAGAGAAAAATATCCACACCAACATATCATTTGTCTCCTTATTATAAAACTTCCTACAAAACTCTGTAGCTTCCCTATTCCCTGCTAGCCCCCATGATTTTCAAAGCTGGCATCAGTTCTTGGCTTCTTCTATATTTGAGCACCTTCACTTCAACTTCATCCCATTACAGAGATGCTGAAGCAATGGACCTCTTCTAGTCAACTCACTACTCTAAGGTACTTCTGCTTGAAACTGGTGTACATGAGAGAAAAAGTATGCTGAACGGATGACTTCAGCTGTATCTTCTACATACACTGAGGCACATCAAGATACCTCAACAAACTAGATTCTACAGTATTTCAGTAAACTTGCATTGACCAAACTAAAGTAGAACAATTTCTGTGATTGAAATGCAGAGCTGTTATGATTTGGTATTGTCTTGTTATATTTTCTAATTAAAAGGCCGAATCCTAAAGTCTTTCCTTACTGTTTAATGTGTTCAGCTCCAGCTGAAGCCGACAAGAATTTAGTTCATCAAAGAATAAGTATAGATTTTATCCCTATCAAGAAAGATTATATAAAATACACCATGGGTGTATGATGCGCTAAATATGACAAGTCAATAGCATAGCACACAAAGAGAAGTGTATTTCTGTTTTAATTATGCAAGAAGGAGAAAATTAGCATCCAATTACTTTTGTGGCTTCCTTAGATTCCAATTTGGTCTGCTATACTAACAGAAACTTGTACTAAGTACATTTCTGCTTTTTAGCATGCACAATGTAACTTCACATCAAAAAGCAGCAGGATCTGGCAGTCAGCAGCAAATTCCTACCGGGAAATATCACACACAGTAGTTTTCTACAGTGGAACACAGGTTGGAGGGACTCAATTGTCATACCGGTTGTTACCACCTGTAATTACTTTTAAAGATTCATGTCCTGTAATGATCCACGGCACTCCTGTTATCTCTTTCCAGCGATTGATCTGAAACATCTGTCATCAACACCCTCATGGCTGAGATCTGTTTTGCTCAGGAACGATATGGAGAGCAGACATTGTCATTCAGTTACAGTATGTTATACATACAAAATCAAGAATGTCACAGAGCAGCCTCCAGCTGAAGATTTAATGACATCTAAGTTGAAGCCAGTAGCATTTTGTTTTTCAAGGTGGCAATGTAAACATGTTTGTTTACAAGGCTGCTGCTCTGCAGGTCTGATGTGGCAAAGCAGTAGCAGCAGATGACAAAGTGGAGCCAGTTTCTGATGCTTCTGACCCATGCCAAATCACTCCCGGTCTGATAGAGAAGGACAGATTCAGAACCTTCCCCCATTTTACTAGTTTAGATAATCTGTTAATTACTCTTACTGCTTAATACTTCACAGAGTCAAAGCTCGGGAAACTTGATTGCATGGAGAAAACTCCTATTGACTTTGAAGCATTTGTAGGACAAACTTTTGAACTGATCCAAAAGTCATTAGCCTAGATGCATTGAACTTCTCACTTTGCTTTAATGAATAAGGCACGGCAAGGTATCTGTAATGTGTAATTAGTAAAGACAAGCTGGCTTCTCCAGATTAAATAACTGAAGGCCAGATCCTAAACTGTACTCATTAAAGCTATTTGGATTTACATTACCTCAGAAGATAGCTCTGGTACAAAACTGGCTCCAAATTCAAACCGTGCTGACTTAGTTTAGGAGAAATTGGCATTTGCTTAATTATTTCCTCATTCACCATTTCACATTATTGCTTGGATCGAGAGAAGAGGACAGAAAAATCTGGAGGAAATTGTTTCTGGCCCAACTGAACAGGGCTGGAACAGGGAAGCTTTCCCTCACGTGTGTTTCACAGACCAGTTTTCAGCTGACAAAGGTGTGAATCTGAGTTTCGTAGTTACACAGAGCTAGTCAGCAATTATTAATTATCTCCTGCTGAGAATCATAGTTGCTATTTTTAAGATCATTTGTTGATTAAAAGAAAAAAGAAAAAATACATAAAATAATCTCCAGAAAAGTGCCCCTTTTTTTAACGTTTGTTTGTTACTGTGTGTGCACATGCATGTATTCAAAATTTTCTTTCAGAAGGCCAGAAGTTATGAAATGATGAACATGATGGATTCTTTTGTGCTCTGATTTCTTCCTGTTAGTGAGTAGGGAAAAACAAAACAAAACCCAATACAAAGGTAGAAGATGTAGGCTGAAGGTAGAAATATTTGGATTTATTTTTCTACTGTGAAATTTTACTGGAGAAAAAAGAGTAAAGAAGAGGGGAAAAAATGAAGATACGCTTCCCTGGCATCATTCTTCTCTCTCTATCCCCACTTCTATGTAATTTTCATTAGAATTCTACACATCTGAAAACATAAGAAAATATTAGCTTTGATTGTTGGGGCTCCTGGTAGGAGCCCTGAATTACAGGCAACAGTCATAGTGAAATCCACAACTGTTTCACCCATCACCCATCCTAGACCTCTGGAAGCAAAGCAATCCAGTCCATATATATGGCTTAGCTAAACAAACACTAAATGACTATTTTCATCAAATTAAAAATTTTAAGGCACAGGCTTTTAAGGAGCTCCTGTGCAATTGTCATGTTAAAAAAAAAATTATATACAAATCATAATATTGTGTGTTAGAAAGTATCAACAAACATATTTCTGAAAGACATATGTATTCATCAAAATTCAAGGATCCCTGCTGCAGCAATGTTTCCTTTTTAAGCAGCCTTTCCCCAAAGCCTTGCCTGGGACACGTGATGTCCCTCTGAGTGCCCTATTCTCCCTGCCATTCCAGATCATTAAAGTGATCCCCACTGACACACCGTATGGCAGTGAACGGCTCCACTCTGAGCCATGAGCAATACCAAGCTGTTAATGATGCCCTCAGCCCCAAACATGTAATTTAATGAATGCAGTGGGAACTTGCAGTTTTCAGCATGCAGACATCACTGGCAAACAAACACTCAAGGTTGTGTTTTGCTGCTGTACCCAAGAGATGCACACAAATTCACACATGCATATTCAATCATTAACCTATGCTGAAGTAGGAATGTTTTATTGTATTCTACAAACCCAAAGTGGCTGCAGAAAGCCATTTGAGGAGGTCAAGATAGGAGAGAGGCTACAATTGGGCCAAACAATGTATAGCGGTGAAAGAGAAAACACTTTTTGCAGAATTCTAACGTTGATGTTTTAATATTTTATATTATTGCAAGGCATTCTGAAGTGCAAGGGCAGGCTTCTGTAAATATTTTTAGGCCATTGAGTCACCTGCATTCCCTACTGCTTGGTCAAATCTTGTGGAAACCTTGCAGCAGCACAAACTTCTAGTGTATTAAGCAAAAATAAATACTTTCTTTTCTCTGCTCCTCAACAACCTCTTCGCTCTTATTTTTGATTACTTTAGTTTTGAATACAGTTGGACCACAGATCAATAACCAGTGGCTAAGCACTCAAGGAAGCAATGCATATCAAATAACTAGTTAAGGACCTGTGCACAGACGGCTAGTCTCTCTGAAAACCCAAGGGTCAGATTTCCTTGTTATGAAATCCCAATACTGAGACCAAGATATTCAATATGACAGTGACTTTATTGAAGCAACCAACCACAGTGTAGTGCTTCTAGGTTGTCATCTAAAAGGGAAAGAGAAAGAGCAACTGAAAATTTACTTTACTTCTTGCCTCACCCCAGGAAATAAAAAAAGTTAACAAAACACCACAACTTTACTTCCCTTAACTGAGCTGGAGGAGCTGGATATGGAGGGTTTGTAGGATTTATAGTAAAGAAAATCTAGTCCTGTCTACAGATCTGAGCTAAAAGGCTCCTTTCCTCACATTCACCATCATTCCCCCACTTCTAGCAAGGGTCATTCCAGGAAAAACACTACCTACTCTCTCCACTGCTATTCGTGACATTGCCGGGTGGACTGAAATGATGTTAGGAGAGTTGGAGGCAGCAGCCTTGCAGTTCCAGGAGTAAACCACAGAACAGCCTCCATGAGACATGCCCAAAGTAACACTGAATCAACAGCAGAAATGGGGAGCAAATCAAAGAGTTAAAATTACCTGTCTCCTCCATCTTTCCTGTGGCTGCAGCAAATATGAGGGAACAATTCTTTCTCCACAGCACCGATCATAAACAATTTATTGCAGCAAGGGGAACCTGGCTTTGTATTCCCCACTGCCACATTCTCTGCAGCCCACAGGAACAATAACTCTGAGTATTAAAATCATTGCAAAGATGCTATTCCTTCAAAGCAAAACAAACCCAGTAAAACAAGTACATCTTGTGGTATCTTAGCTGTCATTCCCTGTAGCTAGAAGTTTCAGTTAAAGTCATATGTATGAACATAATGCAGATAACTTTTTTTCCCTTCACTGATGCCAAGAGATACCAACCTGCTTGAGAAGACAGAACTTCAGAGGAACCAGATTGCTAACGGGCAGCGTTGAGTGCTTTTTAAACAGGAGATTAGGGGATTTCTTATCAGACACCGTGAGCAATTCAGGAAACAAAGGCAGTTAAAGGCGCTTATCCTTCAAGCAGGCAAAAGTAAATGAAAAGCAGTTTCCTGACAAGATGAGTATAGATGGATCCTGTCCTCACTTCCTGAAGCAAGCAGGAGTAGGGAGAAAAAGTCATATTATTTGTATCAGGTATGTTTGTTTTCTCAGATGTTGCTGGAACACTCTCTCTCTTTAGTAGGAACAATATCACTCTTGGGTATTTATCACTTTTCTGGTTTTCATCACAGCCATCATAACGTTCTCCGGGATGCAGACCTGTAGAAAAACTTGGTGTGCTTCGAACGTACTTTTTTTTTTCCTGGCTTCTTCAAACAATTCTACATGTGACACTAATTTAGTTCATCAGACACAGCAGAAAATCTGTGTTTTCTGGCTATATTTGTGCTAACTAAAACCTTAATACAAGATAACAGTTCTGTAGTTGTGAAATTACTATATCCATCTTGATAGGAAAGCTTTGTTTCCAAAAGCATGTGATGTTTGTAGGGTTCAGTGCCTGTCTTTACCAATAAGCGCTTTGCTTGTTAAACAAAATACAGTGGGAGACTTCTGGTGAGACAATGTATTTACAGTTCTCTTAGGACTGTTTTGCTTTTTAATGCTTTTTCAGTTGCTTAACATGCTGAGGAAGGAAGCATGCAGAGGATAATCTCCACATGAACATTCAATTCTTTTTAAAAATCCAATATTCCTGAGATTTCTCAACTGAAGAAAATAAAAGGTCAAGTAAAAAAAATCTTGATAGGACAAAGACAGATTGCCACATTTTCCTGCCATTTAGGATCAAGCCATGCTGTCAATGTACTTAAGGGTCAGTGGTTGTCATTTATTTGCCTTAGCGGCTCATTTAGAGATTCTCTCAACTCAGTCTCTGAACAACCAGTAGCCTGTCAGGGAGTAAAAAGAAGCTCACAGGATGATTGCATGATTAATACATCAGGCTGTCACAGGAGCTGTGCCTCCACGGATAGCGGGCCTACAGGCATAAGGAGAAGAGACAAATGGAATAACCAAATGTTGAAGGATTAAGTAAACTTGTATGTAAGTGAAAATTTCTAGGGACGTTTCGCATGATTCTCCATGTACGATAACTACTTTTTCCCAGAAAAGGTTTAGGTGGTCACTAGATTAAAAGTAATAACAATGATAATAAGAATAGTGAGGTTTGAGAAACTTTGGACATATCTATACACTGTTTTTCACAGTGTATGAGTGAGGCCAGGAGCTGTGAAGAGCCTATAGTCTAGCTGGAGAAAGCACTCCTGTTTCTACTCACTATGTTGATTTCTTGCCAGAAGCAAATTAGCCTTTCAGTTTGACTAACCTTCAGTTTTGTTTTCTTTTCCCATGCCCCAAGCACTTGCAGTTTTCATGTATATCGCTTTCTCCCCCTCTTGGTCAGCTTCGCTCTTACTTGCTTTGCAGCAGTCACAGATGGGATGTGCTGTTGTCTCAGACAAACCAAGCGGATGTGACTTGCCCCACATCATTCCACAGACCACAGAACAGCAGATACAGGAATAGACCTCTGGTTCCCCACATCTCGGTGGCTACAAGGGACCATCCAGCAGGATCCCAGTGCTCATTCAGCAATAGCATTGGCACCATGAGAAATCTTGAGCTACTTTTCTTAGTTTTCTCTAGCACCACACACCTTTTCAAGCAGGAGAAACTGCTATTCTGCGCTGGCAATTGAGTTAGATTTACAAACAACATGGAAAATAAGTCTTGCTGGGATTTCCACACTCCAGGTCCCCAAATGAGGGAAGGACAATTTTATTTATTTATTTTTTTGCTGTTTACATCACATTAGAGTCTCACTGGAAGTAGGGAACAAGTTTCACATTGCTGGTAAGCAGAAGTGGGATCCACTTCGCTCAGCACCAGAGCCTGACAAGTGGATGTTTGTCTGAAATTTTTCTCTAAGATACACATATAGAAGATTCATTTGAGTATTATCTAAGGCACCTCTCTTTGGGAAAAAAAAAAAAGAAAAAGAAAAAGAAAAAAAACAGCAACAAAACACAGCAAAAGAAGAAGTCATTACTTCATTTCACTGACAAACAGTGAGTCCAGTGAGACCAGTTCAGATGAAGATAACCACACTGTGAATATACACAACTGAGAGAGTTGGCTTATCATCTGAGACTTCCTTCTGCTCCTGCCACGTGGCTTTTTTTTTTTTTTTTTTAAATGAAAAACAGGTCTTGGGATCACATGTTGGACATCTAATTTTTCAAAGGTAGTTTTCAACAGCCTGAACTTAAAAAGCAAACTACAGAATCAACCTCTCCCCTCAAAATCAGCTCTTGCTAGTTCAAGAACATGGTGTTTTGACTTATTTCTGTGATCCCGTTACATTAGGCAGGTGGAGAAACTTCAGTGTTTTTTATATTATGACGCTCAAGCAATCATGGGTGAATTTGGAAATAGATGGCTATGAATTTTATCTGTACAGCTTTCCCTTTCTACCAGCCCTTGGTCATATGTCTCACACCACCATCATGTGTTGTTTGCATATCATACAAGGAAAGGAACTCAAAATTGTCGTCTATTTAGAATTAAACTGAATCTGACTTCAAGGGCTACAGATCAAGGCTATGGCAGCTTGTATCCATTGTCTCATTTAATGAGTTAATGTCTGTACAGAGTTTTTAACATCTCAGATGTTATATAAATGGTGTGCATTGTGATGAATTTATCTTATTTTATGACAGGCTGTACTTTTCACAGTTTTCAGTTTTGATGCATCTCCAAGGTCTTATCTGAACTTAAAGGGTTTCCAAAGAATGCAGTACTAAAAAACTCTCTTGGCATGGATGAAATTTATCCTAGGAAAAAGTAAACAAGAACAGAAAACCAACCCAGCTCAGCTGTTCTGTTACAGAAACATATATATGCCATTTTCTTGCATATATAATTGCAAGAAATCTATGATGCTTGTTTATATCTACACTGGTAAGCATTTCAAGTATATTTCTTTCCCGTGTTTCACAGAGTGCCAAAAAGAGAAACTTCCAGATGCCAAAGCAAACCAGCAACTACAATATCAGGTTACAGCATGATGGCTGGACTAACCTTGCATGTCATCTTTTGATCAGATGGATACCCAAGGCATCATCACTCTTAACTACACTTCCTCCTTCAAGCTGGTCACCAGTTCACAGGTCAGACTGACCAGTTGTGTTTCTCTTTCCCAGAGGAAAACAGAAACTGGACCACAAACACACACAGTAGTATGAGGTGAGAGTTCATTGTGAAAGCCCGAGTTCAATGTGGATGAGTTGTGACTGGTCAACATGATGGCAAAAAAACCCAAACATTCATATATCCCTAATGAAAACAAACAAACAAAACTATCAACCAACCAAAACCAAACAAATAAACAAACAGCACAAAATGAGCCAGTAAACACTGAAATGTTGAGGTTTACAGAATTCATCTGGCTGCAGGATTCTTGCAGCATCTCATTGCAGCACTCTCTCCTAAAATAGGGAATAAACGTCTTGACACCAAAAATCCTTGTCTTGGACATTCCCTGTGCCTTGGTATTCCTGCATTAACATTTCAGAATGGGGTACCCAAATTCCAAAAAACATCCAGGAAGTTATATTCAAATGATATTTTTTTTAGCCATTTTAAGCAACTCTTAATTTTCTGTTGATCTTTTGAAAAAAAATAGCAAACAACCCAACAATCACCACAGATGGTCCTTGCTAATCTGGCAATATATTCCAGCCTTTGATCTCCATGAAAGAGAGATGATCAGAAAAGCATATCATATGTCAAAGTCTGACACTGATCTTCTTTGCCTTGGCTACTTCATTTACAAGATTATGTTTATGTGGCAACCTTGATGGATTAGCATTAAACAAGATAAGCCAATAGAGTCTCATAGAATGCCATGACAGTATATTTTTAAAAAGTTCTTACTCAGAATATAAAGAAGCAAAAATCATATTACAAAAATATATTCTGAAGTTATTTACTTATGAGTTAAGGCTAAGATATGGAACCACTTTTATTATTCTTCCAGTCTTGGAAGAATTTGTTAAATATTCATCAGTGTCTGTAAATTCATATTGCATCTCTTCACTGAGACAGGAAAAGCTATTTCTAAAGAACTTACAGAGATTATACATATTCCTAGCCCCAGGCCAGATCTCTCTGATTTTGAGGAGATAGGAATATCCAGTTCAAAGATTTGAGAATTCTACATCAGTCCATTCTATCCCAAGACATCGCGAGCAAGGAATAGAGCCCTGTTTTTCATTTTCATTCTTCCCTGCCCATTTGAAGAAATAACAGTGCAAAGCAGAAAGGTCAAGACCTTGACAAACTCCAAGAGCCCTACACCTTCAAAATCTGGAAAATCAGCAGGAAGCTGAAAACACAACAGAACCAATGACTCACACTTTTCACTGAGATACTGATAGGTATACAGCTATTACTGAAATAAGCATGATACAAAACTCTAATTGAAACTGAAGTGTTGCTATTGCTGGGGTGGTACTAAATAGCAAAGTATATATAAACAGTAGCAGAAATGAAGACATACTACTAAAATGGAAGAGGAAAGAAAAATAAGGTTCTGCCATTACCTCAAAATAACAGGTCTAGTTTGAAAGAAAGACAGGGGATGGAGATTATCATGGTTGGAGGTGAACAGGAATTCAGTATTACATCCATCTGTCAGATAAACACACAATTTCCTGCAGAGGTCTCCAGTTCTGCAGGCTAGTACGTTAGTTCAGCAATCAGCTTGAAAGAAGAGAAATAACTTCTGAATCACCTAGATTTTCATTTCAGTCCCTCCATTACAAGGAGCAGACTCTTTCTGACTCAAACATGTGAGATGGGGTGAGAACTCAGCATGAGCAATTAGAGTTACAGAAATCTAAGCTTTTATGGTCTGCATTTTTGCTAGTGCAAAGATAAGATTTAAAGGCTCAGAGGGTAACTTAGTCTTTTTGTTGAGGAAAAGAAGAATTTTCTTGCCTGACATAATTCTTCGCACAAAGCTAATCTAAATATACCATTTTATTACCATACCATTTGTGGTTCTGAAAGAATCAGAAAGCTTACCCACCTGGAAATGATTGATATCTCCCAGTTTCAGAGCATGAACTGATAAAAGTTAGGAATAAAATAAAATGAAAGAAAAACAAACAAGAAAATGAAGAACTCTGAGAAGAATCTCAGGATTTTGCCACCAGCTGCTGTATTTATTTACCCCCCACTATTCTCTTTGCAATGCACAGGCCTCTAATGTAGGCACAGGAGACACAAATTGCAGATTACTCTTTGACCCCTGTGGACTTCAATCAATAGAATTACATGTGATAGGAAAATTAGATCTCCCAGGTTTTCATGCACATGAATGAAAGTGCAAATTGCGGTTCCATCAACAAGGCTCTGATCCTGTTGCACAATTGTATCACCTTGGCTGAAACAATATCAATATTGACATTTGACAAAGGCTGTATCACTGGGAGGGGGAATAGGACGCAAATCAAAATTGAGAAAATCTAATAGTCAAACCAATAATGCTGTAGCATTGTGTTTCACTGTAATAAGCTCTGCACATTATGCTTTGTTTTTCATGCTACTGAAATATTTTAGAGCATTTCTCTTTCAACACTGAAATGTAAACAAATTTTAAATAGCATGGAAAGTTACCAACCTAATCAAACACAGTTTACACTGTAAATCCACCCAGTCATTCTCTTAGGATAACACTGAACATCAGTCAAAGTTATGTTATTTGTTTATGAGTTGCTGTGTCCAATTCTTGAAGGCATGTTGTTTCTCTGTCCCAAAGAGCTACGTTCATATGGAAAGAACTTGTTGCAGTGTCAACCAGGGTAGGTTCACCTAAGGACAGACTGCCTATGGCTCTCAGTGATCTGTGTGGGAGTCTCAGCTTCGCTGG
The DNA here is from genome assembly GCA_013396635.1 of Penelope pileata. NCBI lineage: Eukaryota > Metazoa > Chordata > Aves > Galliformes > Cracidae > Penelope > Penelope pileata. Next base: position 1,009,437 of record WBMW01003333.1, read on the forward strand.
GATATGAACACAACAAAAGCTGCTCAGCTGTTCATATCATATCTAGAAACCTGTAACAAAGGAAAAGGAATAAAAAGTAGCCGATGTTGATAGTGGAGTTGCCCAATGCTGCAGAAATGCAAAGCATCGTGTGCTGTTTCTTAAGTCATTGTCATCATCAGATACAGATCTAGGAAACAAGAGATCCACACAGTGGGCTGAGCAGTTGTATGAATTACATAAAATGAAAGATAATGCTAGAATTAATCTTCATCATTCTCTGGCTGCTACTGGTACCACTGATAGGCCTGGAATGATCTTTTAACTACTTCTTCATCTCTTACAATGAGTTGCATCTGGGTGAGAACAAACTCTAGATCAGAAGCTCACGTTACCTGGCCTGCAATACGCAGGGCTGAAGTCAGAGAAGGTAAAGCAGGAATTCTGCCTGATGAGGGCAATACATCTCTAGCTTCTGTCATTTAGATTCAGGCCTCTGAGAGGGATCCAGCAACAGTAAAGATGAAATGATAATGATGAGCAAGCAGATCCAGCCAAATCTTTAGGCAATGCTCCATAGAACATCCTAAAGTCCTGGTACAGATGGTATACCTAGGTCGCTCCGAAAGTAATGCATCCTATTTGTTTCCATGGAAACTATAACAAAGAGCACAATAACACCATTTGATAAAGGAGATTCTCAGCTACAAAACACTATTTTTCATCACAGTCAACACCATTAGCTATACATTTGCACTAACAATGAACAAGAGCCTACACACTACACTCACAAAAATCTGCAGCAGCAGAAGTGACCCCTTGTTTCATTGTGGGCCAACATCATAAAATAGGAGGCATTACTTATGAAGCAACTCTGTATTACCATCTGGAGCTTTCTGCAGCTCTTGCTTTTTCAAAAGAGGAAAATGACTGAAGAAAACATCACATTTTCCATGAACTGCAGGGCTTAGCTACTTGTATTCTAATTCCAAACTTGAATGATTACAGATACAATTTCCAAGCAGGTGCAGTGGTGGGAGGTGCTGGAAAGTTTGCCGGTATTATAGAATACAGAACTTCTCACTTTGAGATGATACCTTTGCAATGTCACTGCCACCAGAAACTAAAATATATTGAGTTCAGGAATCCCAATCAGGTAAGATTTGTTTTTTTCTCTTTCTGTGCCTGTTTACTCATTGAGGTGGTCAACTTCTTTAAAAAGTGAAATATTTTGTGCATGCATATATGTATATGTACTTCAACTGTATTCCCTTTAATAACATATTTGTAGCTTCAGTGTAAAACTGACACACAAATTGTACAAGCACTTAGACCTCTCTTGCCTGACTAAATTTTCCAATTAATTGCAGCTTTTTTTCACATCTTGAGGAACTAAAATGAAGCGTAAATCAAAGAAATAAGTTCCATGATTTGGTTTATGCATTTCTGCATAAATGGAGAAAAGATCGAGCCTTTCTCCTTATCCAAATCAGAAAATCAGATGTCTGTACACTGGGATAGGCCAAAAATCTCTGTTCAGATATTCCCAAATGTTTGCTCAAACACAGCTGCCTCCTGCGGTACAAAATGCTGATTTAGTGCATCCAGACTTTCCAGAACATGAGCAGAAAGGCTCAGAGTTTAATGTTCTTATTTTCATGTTCATGTTTTGATGCAGAAAGCTGATCAGATAGGGGTGAAAAGTTATTTGACACTTTCTTAATCCAATCAATATTACAGGTTTCCTTATCTCTTTAGTGAGTCACCCGTCTGGAAAAATACCCTAAGGTGTAAGACTCATGCCACCTGCTCAGCCAAAGTAAAAGGCATCCCAAGCCCTAGGGGTGCTGAACCTGAAGATTCAAGGCCTGAAGCAGGTTTTGGTTCAACAGACTCTAGTTTCCATAGTTCCCAGTAGAAGTGAGCTGTCAGAGCCTCACAGGAAGGAAAAAAAGGGAAAAGGGAAAAGGGAAAAGGGAAAAGGGAAAAGGGAAAAGGGAAAAGGGAAAAGGGAAAAGGGAAAGGAAAAAGGGCAAAACCAAACATTTTCCCGCTTCACTGAATTTCTACCCCATGAAGCATTCACCATTCATAATGTATACAGCCTTCTCCCTGAAGACTACCAGAGTCTTTTGAAAGCATTTTATGCAAGACTCAGATGTAACAGAGCTGAATTCCATGTTTATAAAGCTTGACAACAATTTTACAATAAATCATCTGAGTTTAAGGAGCTTGAGGTGTGCATTTTCCCATGTTGCACCCATGTTCTAGCAGTTTTTTATTACAAGACATGAGAGACAAGACTCATCTCAAACAGTGTGGGCTTTCAGACGAGACAAGTCAGCCGTCTTCTGTCTCTTTGCTTGAATATATCATTCCAGATATTATTTCCAAACTTTTGTAAGCAGAGAAGATAAAAACGAACCAAAGGAGGCAGGACGTGAACATCAAACACTCAAAATATCCAAGGAAATATAGAACAAGACATGTCTCTGCAGTCTTTTTCAATTTTCTTTCCAAGTTTCTTGTCCACTTCAAAGTAATGTGCAGTCTGTTTTGGCTTTGCTTTGGTTGAAGTGGTTTTATACACCAACACTGCTCCAGCGCACTGCACGGGTGAGCAGAAGCCACCTTTCTCAGGAAACTCAAAGTAGCTACATGGGTACATCACACAGTAATTCCCTAAAGCAAGAAGTGGAAGCAGGAAAGCTGCCACCAAGAAAGGTCCAGCATGGGATGATTATCTCATAGCATCAATGAAGCTCTGATAGGTACTGAAGCACAGTCAAGTCAAACTAGCGTAACCTGAGGTAACTTGCATTATTCATATTCTTTACTTCTGAGGATAAGAGCATGCTTAACAAATCACTTTAAAACCACCTTTTTCTAAACTCACAGCCACCTCTGTGTAATGGATCTGTATCTGGCAGCTTTTGGGGCCTTACAGAAGGACCTGTTTTCTGGTTCATTTCTATCCTTTAGAGAAGGTTTCAGGAAGATCTGAAGAAAATAACATCAGAAAGAAAGTACATAAAACAAACCAAACCAAGCAGACCCATCAATTCAGTGAAATAGGCATTGAAACATTTTCCTGGTCCTGGGTCTGCCTCACTGGGGAATTTTGGGCTCTTTCTCTTGCTATTTTCAGGTGAGCAAATGTCACTGAACTAGTCCACATGGATTTTAGACCTATCTATATAATCCAAGGGCACGAGAATTAGTAGTGACAGGGGCTAATTATGGTACTTGAACAGGAGAATCTTAATTGAAGTAAATCAATGGCAGTAATGATGGTAGGAAGAAAGAACTGATTGAAGAGATTTAGAGTGGAAAAGAGACTGAATTACCCTTTTAAAGTTTTCAGAGTCTGTGGCTGGTTAAGAGCAGAATGTTTTTTATTTTTTAAGGGAGGAAAAACAAAAAAAATTAAAATAAAACAAAAAAGCGAGAGAGAGAAAAAAGCACCACTGCATACAAGTTCTCTGTTTTATGTCACTCTGAGATATTGCCACAAGCACTTTGCAGACATCAAACCAAGACGGATAACATTTGTTATGACTGTCTGGCTCATAACCTAAAGGACATATCTAAATCCTAAGAGATCTGAAATATAGAGAACAGAGTAATTAAGAATATTATCAGCTGTATTGCAGTTCCGTTGTTCTCCCTGAACATTTTCATCTTTGGACAAATGATCATCTGAGCTTTTCTGGATCTCTAATGTTCCTGGATTTAGGAATGTCTCAGTAAACTATTTTCTTCAATTCTTTCTTCTTTTTTATCCTTAATGAACCTAGTGGAAATGGTCAAAATATTTCCAGTTTGGCTATCCCCTATCAAAATGGAAAAGTGGTCATAAAAACAGATAGATATATAAGGACTTAAGATGACTTCACGTGGAGAGCAGCGGTACAAAGTGAAGAGATGGTGTTATCTACTATTGTCATGGGAGGGTCAGAGACCTGAGCAACTCAAGTACCACAGACTTCTCACCAACTTTCCATCCTTCCACCCTGGAAACTCATTCATCCTTTAGAATTAGAAATGAATGAATCGAATTATTGAAGATCAGCTGGAAACATGAAATTGGTCTCTCCCCTTTAGACTTTGTTTAATCTTGGTCCATGGTTTGCCTTACTTCCCATCTTGTTTTATTCATTACTTTCCATTATTCTTGCCTGTCTCCCTCTGAAACAACACTGCATGTTAGTGTGACAGATGTTTCATTGCCATGTATCCTCCCTGTTTATTGACACGCGGCTAGACAGCTATTAGAAAGGAATTAGAGGACTTATTACAACAAAGCCTGATCCTGCACACAGCACTGAAGAGTATCGCCATGGCTGAGGTCAGGAAAACAGGAGGAGGAAATCCAAGAGGGTTTTGCCTTTCTCCACATCATTAGGATCAACTACATAAAACAGTATATTTCTTCTGTTAGGAGAGATGATAGTGAGGGTCGATCACTGCTGAGGGTCAAACCAAAAGGTTCCTCTCAAGGAGAGCATCAATGAATTCCTCCAGCAGAGTCCCCAGGCTGTGTCTCACCCTTCCACTCATTGCAAATGGGCTTGCTGTGCAGAGTGTGACTAGGTCAGGCAGCCATGGAGGGCAAGGATCTTTTGCAGCCTTTGTACTGGGTTCACTTTCTGTTTGCATTTTTCAAAATTATGTTTGCCTTAAGAGATTGTCCAAACACAGAAGCAAGGCATCCAGGAGGTCCATTAAGAAAGATTAAAAAAAAAATGATCTGGGAAACGACAAAACTGAACTTTATTCCAAGTTTTCTCATGTTCCTTTACAATGCTGAAGATTATTTAAGTGCAAGAAGAACGTTGATATCATTAAACTCTCATCAGCTAACATTTAGTTTGTTAGAAAAAAAATGAGTTATCAGTATATTAATAGCTAAATTGAGGTTTCATTTTGCACGACCCAAATTCAACCATGACATTTTTTCCTATATATATCTGTATAATATTTTTCTGCAAAAATATCTCAGTTATCTTTCACTTTTAATACCACTTCTTGGAAATACAGAGGTCAACAATTAATAAGCTCATTAAAACTTACAAGTTACTTTGATTAATATTCCTTGTCTAGTTCCTTGAGAAATGTACTGTATCTCCCAGGCTAATGAAGACAAGGCAGAGTTATTTAGGTGTTTGTTAACAAAGCTGATTTGCATATAATTAACTGAGAAGATCCCTGTATTTACAGCACTTACTCTGCCAATCTCTTTTGCTAGAGTGGTTTATGTAAACAGACTAAATCCATGCCAAATTAACAAAACAAGTTATATTCATCCAAAACTGTATTAACTCAAAAGGATACAATTTGCGGGGTAATAACTGATAAAAATTAAAGCTCACATTAGAAAACAAGTAGCATTTTCTTTCAAATGCTATTTATTCAGGCATTTAGGGTTTATTTCTTTGTATGCTTTCATTCTTTTAAACAATTAGATTTTTTTAGACATTTAAATAAACAACAACTTTGTCACATTGAATTGTTCTTTTCTCTGACCTACTTATGGGAAAATGAGCATAATTTCACCAAAGCCATACTTTTGCACAAATGTCTTATGTAAAATTACGTATCTGTCACACACCCTAAAGCTCTGAATATTAAGGCTTGTATAAAGTAACTAATAGATGCAACCTGCAGCATGACCAGACAATGCACTTATCTTCATTTAAAATATATTTCAGCTCTATAGAAATGAGAGCGTCGGCCTTTTGTCATTCACTTCCCATTTTGTAGACTCTCCAGCACGAGTCATGTCATGATTCAGAAAGACACTTGGACATGTCTTTTACGATGTCTTACGAGTCTCAGTAATCTCCAATATGCCTGTTTACAACTGCTCCAAGTATTACTTCACTTTCCCATCCTTATAGCTCTTTCTTATGTTTATTTATTCATAGGATAATTAGCAAGAGAAAACAAAGATACAGCAAGCTTTAGATAAGGCATGTTCCTCCTGTGGCCTGTGAGCCACAAGTGGCCCAGGACAGCTAGAAATATGCCTGCCTTCTGTCACCACACCATCGTGGAGGCAGCTCTCCTCTGCTGAGAGGCCTGGCCCAGCCTTGGATTCACACCCATCACTCAGCGACAATCAAAGCATCTGTGGGCTACTAATACTGTCTTGGCTGAAACCAGGACAAGTGGAGGGCGCGGTGCAATAATGCTAATTCTACCTCTCATGCTTGCCACACACACTCAGTCAAACATATTGCACGTTACATGCATGTATTATACATTACATGCACTTGTGCTGGTTGGTGAGTAAAACACAGTGATTACCAATAACGATATTTCAACAAACAATGTCATCTCAAAAGAAAACGGAACCCAAAAAAAAGAAGAAAAATTGTGGATGAAGCGAAAGTGTTTACATTTGAGTACTTTTTTGTTGAAACAAATAATATGGCACTATGCTTAATACCTAAGGAACCATGTCAGTTTTCAAAGATTACAATTTTAAGAGACATTATATGCAAAAACATGCCAACATGCTGCCAAACCCTATGCATATCAAGGAATGTTTCATAAAGACAAAATACCAGAACTGAAAAAATGTAAAATTAATAATAAAAAAATAAAATTAGTTCTGTTACTTAGATACATTAACCATATTATATACTCTCTATGCAGCCCCAGACATTTCCTCTTCACTCAATGCAGCCCAGGCAAGCCAAAAGGTAGACCTATGCCTTAGATACAAGCCAATTTCTGTAAGGGACAGGAAGTTTTAGGACAATTTTTTGAAGACCTTTAGCTGCAACAAGGAAAACTCAAAGAAGTCAGCAAGGCGTTATCTGCTGTAGCTGCTACTGTGGCAGCAATATGCAGCATGAAGACGTAAAGGAGCTTATTAAAGAAAAGTTCATAGACACATTAGCACTTTCCAGTCATGGACTTGTTGTGTGAGATGTTAACATAACTGTTAACTGCCTTCTGGGAAAAACAAAAACAAACAAAATATCCACCAAGAAAACTCAAATAAACAAATCAATATCCCACAAAGTCATAAGTAACACAAAAAAGAATGGATGTCATTTTGTCTGACCAGATCTAAAGGTACGAACAGACAAAATCACACACAGGAGGACCTGGAGGGGACCAAAGAGAGTGATAGGAGAAAAGGGAAGACAGTGTGCTGAGTTAGAGGAGCTTCTGCTTTTCTGTACTCATTTCATCTCTTCATTTCAGAGAGGTTGTTTTGTCTCCATAGCTTTCATGTGAAAGGCTCAACACAGTTCTTTGCTCCTGCTGACAGCCTGCTGGAGCATGACTGAGAAGTGACCTATTTGCCAAGCGAGAAAAGACCTGGAAACTGCAAACAAACAATAGTTGGGGAAGCTGTCAGGATACCCAATTGCTCAACGCAGATAAGAGGGAAAGGCAAACTATCCAACAAATAGCCTGAATCTATCTCAGTGAAAAGATTCTACACCAAATCAGATCTTTTGAAGTAAATAAATAATAAAAAATAGCAGAATTAGTTTGGACTTTGGGATGCCACAAGGAAGCTAGGAGGTTCCTAGGCTGAGAGATCTGCTCTATACTATAATTTTTACTTATTTTAAGTGCATTACAGTTGAAATACTGCTGGTCAGGATCATTCTAACCCAGTGGATGAGAATGTGTTTTGATCTCACTACTACCGAGTTGATTACGAATGCTGGTAGTATAAAAGAGACTGAGCAATGAAAGAAGCAGTCTTCAAACATAAACACAATTAGTAGCCAGAATATTGGTTATTCAATGGTGCTAAACATAATACCTCTGGAAAGAAACTTAAAGGAAAAACTAGAGGATGGTATTAAAGATAACTCACCATTTTCTTCTGATCTAGACCATTATTTTCCCTACTACAACTCTTTGTATAATTTTCTCACCTCATAAATACTGTTCAAAGAAAAAAAGATAAGAAAAAAAGAGAGAAAATGTCAGCAAAGAAAGTATTTCTCTCACTGCTACTGGATAGTTCAAGTCACACACAGATGAACAAACATGCGTAAATTGTTTGCCAACACCCATTTTGCTGCTTAATTATTAATAGTAGGGTACTTACTCTTCATAGTCACTACTCTCAACAGAGCTTACAAAATATAAATCAAGTGACATACAAGAATTCAGTGCTGGAGGTGGGTAAATATTCCCAGAGAAAACATGTCTGGCCTAATTTGTTTTTAAAGGAAGCCTTAGTATGGAGAAAATATGGAAAAGTGCAGCAGTTCACTCAATACTGTAACGACAGAGCTATGGAAAGAAGGGTAGATGTGAAAAAAATTCCCCAAAATCTCACATCCTCCTTTGCATTAATATGGAATGTAGATGCCACGTTTACTGGTGTGAGTAGGGACTCCACAATAAATCTAATTAAATTGATGAACAAAAGGACTCTGGAATGTGCAGAGCCACGAATGGAGCCTGTCTTTTAGGCCATTCGGCCTGCACAATTGTGTTTTCCCAAGGCTTTCAGAGAGTTTCTCTGGAAATAACGAAAGAGCGAAATAAGGACTTTTCTTCCCCCTGCAAGGTGAGGAAATTAGATAATGCACCTCATTAATTACAGGGAAATCATCACCTCAGCACATGAAGCCAAAGAAGAAGCCAGACTGACTTTTTTCTTTTAATATTATTGTTCAGCCACAGTGACAGGAAAATAAGTAATAAATCAGAATCAGAGTGTGCTTGATGGTTTTATTTTGCAACTCATCTTGCTATTGTGACAGGCTGACACTAATTAGCACTCGATGCACAGGGGATGGATTGCTGTAGCCAATGGATCTCATTAACTACTGTGAAATTTTCATGCCAAGACCAAGCATGACAAAGAACAGAGACCCCAGCAAATCGCCTGTCAGCAGCTGTAAGCATCGCTATGGAACCACAAGTGCAAAGATCAAAGAGCATGAAGAGAGTTTGCATAGCCAGCTGTGTATATTTTCAATGATTTATTAATTTATTTTCTTGTAAAGTCAGAGAACATGCCAAGAAGAAAAGTCAGTATACAGTTTCTCTCCATGGTTTGAGTTGAGTTACTCCATGAGAGAGAAACAGGGAAACTGAGGACACATCAAAGCCCACAGTGCTGCTCTTTCCTAGAGCCATGTGTCAGCAGATGTGCCATTCCAGGGGTGACCCAGTTTGCGGTCTCCTTGGGGCAGGGAGCGGAAAGACAAATTTTGGACTTTCTCCTTTGCCCAGCTGCCTTTTCACATTAACCTTATAAGAAATTGATTCTTTGAGACCTGTGAAGTATGGTTGAAACTGCCCAGAAGCTTCATTAATAGAAAATGAAGGGCAGGAGGGAAGAATAGTCCAGAGAGACATCAAATCAACCATATCCACAAGTACTCAGTGACTTCATGAGCCTACTTCTCTAGGAAACGCGGCTATCAGTCTGTTTCATCTGGTGAACCCCCTCAGCCATCCCATCTCCTCTCCCCAGATGCCCACTTCCCACAGGCCCTGTCATGACAGTCCTATGCACACCAGCAAGAGCAGAGGATTCTACCACAAGGCCAAGACCCTAAAAGTCATGTGGATCCCTACAGCAACAAGGATTTCTTTGATCTAGACCCTTTTTCATGTCAACTGAGACCCAGCTGCAGTAAAGCTTCCTCCAATAGTCTGTGCTTTATGTTAAATTGCATGCAGAAACAGAGCTGACAGCACAGGCTCTCATAGGAATGGTGGAGCGTGATTGACCCTCATGTCTAAACTAACAGGGAAGCTATGGCAACCAGCTTTCCTCACATCAAATTGTACTGCTGCTTGGATGCAAGCACAGTGAGCAGCTCTACCACAGTCACTTATGTGACAATTTGTTCTCTTGCTAATGGCAAGGAGTGAGTACGTACCTCCATTATATGATTTTAGTGGGAGCAGCAAGGCCCTGCTGCCTGTAACAGATCTCCCCCAAGCTCCTTACTACGGTAGGAGTGTCCCAGCCCTGCTGTTCAGTTAACAGAAGATTCAGCACTTACTAACCTAAATATTTGTGCTGAATATTTTTTTTTAAACAGGTTGCCTTCTGAACTGAAAATAGGGATAAAACATTTTTCTTAAAAAAACATCATTTCATGTAAAAAGACTGTGTTGGTTCTTAATGAAGAGTTTTTTTCTTTCTGGTTTCAAAAAGTAGTAAAGCAGAATTGGGCATTGAAGTAACTTCCATGATCTAACTGCTTTCAGATTTCACTTTTCCCAAAGCTGGGAGTAAGGAAACAGCATATAGACTACAGGCAGTAAGAAAAGGCTATTAGTACTTTTTCATTTTTTGTTTATGAGATGAAAACCAGGCATGTTTATCCGTCGTCCTTTTCAGAGATTATTTTGCTTATTTTAAACAAGAAACAAAAGAAATATCTTATTTTTAGGGATATTTATGGTACAGCAGCCAAGAAAGTGCTGTCTACCCACAACCTTCCAGGCTCAGTTGAATACTTCATCAAACAGAAGACAGTTTCTGGTGTAAAGAACTGGATTATCTCAGACCATGCTGTTCCTGGTCAGGCCTGTGCACATAGCTTATTTATTTATGGCATTTTTAATAGATGGAGCATCAATATTTGATAATGTCCTATGAATGATTAAAAATCAAGAAAATCAAGAACATGAAATACAAACATCTACTTTTAAGTGATGCTGGTGTTGTGATATCCATAAATAAATCATGTGGTGTCCAGTTCTGTCCTTCCGAGATTGAGTTAAACGAACAGGCACTTCAGTGTATTTACAACTTGTCTACAGCTGCGTCTGGAGGAACAGAATCCGACCAAGGGATTTCAAAGTGGAGTCTAATGAAGTTTTCTCAGAACAGACCGTGAATTTTTAGCTCCTTAGAAAATGTATTATTTAAATAGATATATATAACATCTTTGGTCAGAAAAGCAAATTAAATTTAGATAGATGCAGGTCTGTTTTTTATTTTTGGCTTCTTTATGATAAACAACAAAGGCCTAGGCTTACCCCAGATTTTCTCTAAAAACAGAAAAAAACTTTGTAAGCATGTGAAATAGTTTATCTGAACATTACTTGCTGTAGCTGAAGACTTCTTTAGGTTTTATTCTCTCATGCTTTAATTGACAGGCAATAGATTCATTAGATTTGTTGCCATTTACCTGTTTATTGCACAGAACTTTTTTGTTAGCCTATACAAAATACGCATTTTATTTGCAGCAGTGAACTGAGATAAAAACCACAACGGTTAAGTGCTTTATCTGTACGTAACAATGGCTCAGAACAATAAAATAACGTTGCCTAGAATGACAAAAGACCAAATACAGCAGTAACACCAAAACTGTAATTTCACAGATGTGGACTGACTCCCAGAGAAATTAAGTAATTAAGTAAATCTGGTAGGGCAATGACTGAATATAATTCTGATGTATCCTCTGTCTGCAGCAATAATTCCTTCATTCCACTATGGGACTATTGAAAAAAAAAAAAGAAAGAAAGAAAAAAGAACACCCTATTTTCTTAGTGGATAACTAGACATCAAGGAGGTAAAATAATGAAAACAGAGAGATAGTAGCCAGAGAACTAAGTTTTATAGCACATGAAGATACAACCAGTAAGCAGTAAGAGATTTTATGTCAAAACCCACCAAACTCCTAAGGACAGCTTCAGACAGACTGCAGATAGAATGAGCCAGAACTCTTTTTTTTTTTTTTTTTTTTTGTTTGGATCTGGTTTGAATCAACATTATTATATTAACGAATTGAGTAGTTATTCCCTGAATCTCAAATTAACTTTTTCTAAATATCTTTGTGTACATTTGGGCATGTTTGTACTTTAAGAAACAAAACCAAACACATCAGTGCAGGTAAATATACACATATGTGCATAATAGTGAAATTATCAAGTGGATTCTGTTATGTATCTGCTTCTTGGCACTAAGCAGATGTCACATCTTACTTGATATTTTGCTCTTTATTACTGCTTTGTGAACATCTTTCTGAGTACTTTAGACTTCACTGATCTTTGAAGATCTTGTAAGGTTTTCATGAACTACTTTTTACTGCAGTGGATTCACCTGATTCCCTAACAGCTGTGTGTGTGTACATGCTGGTAGAACATAGCAGATTTGCCAGATTCACCAGAATGCTTTGTTTAGGTCTTAAATATCCCTAAAAGGTGGCATAGTTCATTATTCACAGAATCGTAGGGGTTGGAAGGGACCTCAAGAGATCATCGAGTCCAACCCCCCTGCCAGAGCAGGTTCCCTACAGCAGGTTGCACAGGTAGGCGTCCAGGCGGGTCTTGAATATCTCCAGGGAAGGAGACTCCACAACCTCCCTGGGCAGCCTGTTCCAGTGCTCCGTCACCCGCACCGTGAAGAAGTTCTTCCGCATGTTGGTGCGGAACTTCCTGTGCTCCAGCTTAAGGCCATTGCCCCTTGTCCTGTCCCCACTGACCACCGAAAAGAGGTTTCCCACCTCCATTTGCCCCCTGCAACTAAGATACTTAAAAACATGGATCAGGTCCCCTCTCAGCCTTCTTTTCTCCAGGCTGAACAGACCCAGATTGCTGAGCCTCTCCTCATAAGGGAGACGCTCCAGGCCCTTTATCATCTTTGTGGCCCTCTGCTGGACTCTTTCCAGGAGGTCCCTGTCTTTCTTATACAGGGGAGCCTAGAACTGGATACAGGACTCCATTCCACAACAGATAACACAGGGATGTGGGAGTCCTGGTGAATGAAAAGCTGGGCATGACCCAGCAGTGTGCAGTTGCAGCCCAGAAGGCCAACAGTATCCTGGGCTGCATCAACAGAGCGGTGGCCAGCAAGGAGAGGGAGGGGATTGTCCCACTCTAGTTTGCCCTCATGAGGCTTCCAGCATCTAGGCCTGGGGCCCACAGCACAAGAAAGACACAGAGATGTTGGAGTAGGTCCTGAGGGAGGGCCACGATGATGATCAGGGAGCTGGAGCAGCTCTCCTACCAAGAAAGGCTGAGAGAGCTGGGGGTGTTCAGCCTGGAGAAGAGAAGGCTGCAGGGAGACCTCATTGTGGCCTTCCAGTACTTGAAAGGAGCTTATAAACGAGGAGAGATTTTTACATGGTCAGATAGTGATAGAACAATGGAAAATGGTTTTAAAATGAAAGAGGGGAGATTCAGGTTAGATGTTAGGGAGAAATTTTTTACTCAGAAGGTGGTGAAGCACTCACACAGGCCTCACTGCCTTCTGAGTAAGGCCCCTAATCAGGCTGCCCAGAGAAGGTGTGGATGCCTCCTCACTGGAGGAGTCCAAGGGCAGTTTGGATGGGGCCCTGGGCAGTCTGATCTGTTTTCTGATTCAGCGGCTGGCAACTCTGCCCGCAGTAGCAGAGTTAGAACTAGATGATCTTTGATGCTGCTTCCAGCCCAAGCCATTCTATGATTCAGATAAGAAAGCTGATGGTATATGAATAAACTAACCACAAGGGAGTTGAGGCCTTGATTCCCAACTCAGTACCCAAAACTTTCCAAGAGATCTGCAAGCATTGGTAACAACAAGAAGTGCAAGCATCTTTTTCCTTCATAAATAAAGTACAAGTCCTTAAGTGAAGAGACACTGAGCTTGCTTATATAGTAGCATAAATTTTATCTCATCCATAGAGTGCACATTCTTGCAAGGTAGTCAGCTATAGTATCATTGATCTTATGTGGAGCATCACCTGGAAGATTCAGTAAGGGATAAAAAACCCACACAGTAGATCCTGTGTGTGTCCTGACACGAAGATGTCTCCTAACACATAGATTTCTAGTAAGGACAGTAAGCCACTGAAAAGTGCTTCTGGCAATACAGCTGAGTGATTGAGATTAACCAGAATCCATCTGACAAACTGCTACCTTAAAGAGCCACAATTTTAATTAAAAGCTGAAGTACTGCACAGGTTTGCACAATGCTCTCCTATCTAGTTCCTCTCTGTAGTTGTTACAGATTTCATCCACTCTGAAACGTACAGATTTCTTCTCTTCAATTTAATTAAATGTTAACCTGGCATAATCAACTCCTCTTATTGTTTTTGCCTTTTTTTTTTTTTTTTTAAGTCATTAAAGAAACAGAATTCAAATGTTATTTAGTATTTGCCAGATTCACTGGTGGTTAAATACAATAACGCCAATTAGACGCCTCAGGGTTAACCTGATTAATTAATTTGTCTCCTTTAGAAAATTGCCTTCCATCTTGACAAAAGATCAAATCACAGCAGAAAGGGTCTGCGCTCAACAGGGGCAGGTGCACTGTCGATGTGTCAAATGTAGCTGGCTGCGTTTTCATCTAAAACAAAGCAGTGGCTGCATGAATAGCCTGTTCTGGGGACATAGGGTCTGCAGCATTGCTTTCCATTTTGCTAAATTGCTGTGGACTACATGGCTTCACTCCAAGCACTGTCAGAGAGCTACAGATCTGCAGCAGACTTCCCCTCACTGCGCGATTGTTCACCTCCCTTTCTTTCCTGGGGCACATCCAGAAGAGTGAATTTCTCACAGAGACAGGACTTTAGCAGAGTTTAGCTCACACTACTGCTTTTCAGTTGAACCTGATGACTCTGTTGAATGACCTTTCACTTTCCAGAGTAGTGTATTCTGTTAATATTCAGAACCATCACAGACAGACAAATCTTTACAAAACAAGGTAGATTTCACTTGCTAAATTCAATGTAGTATTCTGGGATGCACCCTGAGGTTAGAATAGGAAAGGGAACAGAGCTGCTTTCCTGAATCACAGGAAGGGTACGTGCAGACTACCCTCCTGTCTCTGACACTAGCCAGAAACACATTCCTAGAAAACAGCAAAAGAGCAAGGTAAATACAGTGCTCTCCCAAAACAATGCCTATTCTCTAGCCCTTGGAGGGCTGGAATCTTCTCAAGTCAGACATAACTTCTATGCATTTAATAACTACCACTGAATTTATTTTTCATAAGCATGCCCAGTACAGCATGAACCTGTGCAGTCCTTTTTTTCCCCAAACAGTCCTTCAAGAAGACAGGAGACACACTTCAGAAAGCCTCATTGCTCTGAAAGATGTTGGACAGACAGGCAGGCTTGGTTGTTAGCAAAAGTTTGATTCTTTCACATAAACTTGACTGGCCCACCCACTCGGCCCATTCTACCTCCAGCTGTAGCCAGCAGCAGATAGTATGAGCTGCCTCATTTAATTTCGGTGAGGAGAATCGGTGAGACCATCCAGCTAGACTAAGAAGCAATTAATGAACCTCCTAGGGCTTGGCTCAGTGATACCACTCCCAGCCTTGTGTTTATAATACCCATGAAACAGGACCCGTGAATGAGATACTTTCCCAAAGCAAACTTCTCTCTTGAATTTCATCCTCCTCTTCCTAAAGCTTCTCTGCTATTGTTCCCTGGCATCCTGCCAAACATTCATTCCTTTGCCTGTTCGTCACACGCTAGTAAGCTTAATGGTGTTCTTAAAGAGGTTAATTAAATACTGATTCTCAGGTTTGCTGCATACAATCACTTGTCCAGAAGAGAGCTAATTTATATGTCTATAGCCTTAAAAATCTGTGTTGTCTTTTTCCTCCTCCTTTGCTTCCAGATTTGTACCTCTGTGGCTTTGTGTAAATTACTCTCCAGGGCCAGGAATACTGTCTTTTGTTGACTTGATCGATCTATTTTAGAGCTCAGAATGCCATCATGGTAAAGCAATATTTTTTGTAGTAAGTTAATAGGAAAACTGAAATAACTAATAATAAGAGAGAGGAGGTTTTCATTTTTGAAACAGCTTTTTGCCTACATACTAGACTCTGGCCTGAATTACTCTTCCTGCCTAGCCAGTAAATCCAGCTTGATAGCATTTACTGAGATTGAGTTTTGTAACTGAAGGTAGGATTTAGCTAGGGGAGCTAAATACACAAACCTATATTTACATATCTCCTTCTGTCCCTGATGCCCTACGCTTACAACTCCTACATCCATTTGAAAGTGCAGAAGGCTACATAAATGTTCATTATTGTTATTATCCACTTCACATCTTCATTCCTCACACGTTTTACAGTACACGGTTTCCCATTCAGCAAGTTACATAAGCATACACTTAACATTGGGCTTGTTAAGTGCTTTTCTAAATAGAAATAACCATTCAATATGGTTGATACTTTTACCTAAAATAAGAGCATTAGCATAGACAGAGGTAAGGCCTTCCCTGCTCAGCTGCTTTGATGCTTTAGGTCAAAAGTTAAGGCTGGTAATACACCTCATACTGGTCTCTATGGGGACAGATTCTGTTAAATTGATTAGCTTGATTATAAAAAGAATATTAAAAAAAAATCCCTCCTCCTTCACACGTACACATGTACACATACAGGTACTCACTCAGTTTAAGAAACAAAATACAACTCTGGCAACCACTTGGGAAAGAAACTACGGTGACCTGAACTTCTGGAATGGACTCCCTAATTTTTGTGAATGATTACTTTAATTCCCACCTAGAGGACCCGAAGATAAACGGAGAATGGTTTGGTTCACAGAACAGATGATCAACCTCTTGGAGCACTTTCCCAAGCACTCAGCCTGGAGCCTCTGCTGCTATTTTTGGGATGGTAGGATGAATGAATCCAGCTCTGAATACATCAACACTCAAAAGCAGTAGCTTCACATATTTTAAAAATAAAATTAAGAATGACTTCCCTGTGTTTCATTTATTTTCCAGTAAAATTGAGGTGTTTCTTAATTCAAAAATATGACAATAAAATCAGCACTTCAGAATTTTGACTGATTCCAGTTCTAAAATAAGATGAAAAACAACACAGCTATCTTCATGTTGCTCCGAAAGGAGCCAAATTATAACTGTCTGTGCAGCCTTCAGCCAATGGTTTCTGATTTAGAGCCAAACACTCCAACTTCTTCAATGTATATGTTTGCACAGGTAAGTGTGTATACCCAAACACACACACACACACACACACACACACACACACACACAGGAAAGCCTGCCTGAGGAAGTAAACAATTTCCTTCATGGGGAAGCGAGAGACAAGGACAACATCCAATTAAGTGTACGGCTTCTTTTCTGTTTATCTCAATCCTTGATGTGCTTAAAATTTAAGCATCTCAGACGTTAGCTGTAACAAAGGCCCAGTTTTATCAGAGGTGTACGAAGATGTATGATGTTCATTTTGACACTCATCAGCATCCCAGGGAAGGAGCAGATGCAGCGTTTCTTGGCAGTCAGTTCATTAACTGGAGACTGTGCTTTATCTGCCTTCCTCCAGCTCTTCTCTGCTCTGTGTTTCTGGGCTCCAGGTAGCAAAGTTGTTCCTTTATTCTGTACTCTTTCAAAACCTCTCAAATTCAAATCCATTTGGTGAACACATGCTGTCTGATTGTGATTGAGTGGGTCAGGCTTACAGCCAACCAAAAAACCTGGGGGTCACATCGGCTGGGGACTTAACAAATAAGAATAACAAGGAAAATCAATGGCAAACAATATTAATAATTCACCTGTCCATCATTCTAGCTAACAATTGGAGGAAGATGCTCTTTCTTCTTGATAGATAGGCAGAAGGAAAAGGCCTGTCTGAAATGATTAAAGGAGGTAGTATATAACAAGCCTTCCTCATGCTGAGAGTGCCAGGAAAGAGGCTGGTCACTGATATTTAAACACACATTATCCTTCCATCTTCCTGTCATTCTGTTCTGCAAGCTGTTCAGATTTGTCTGTGCCAGTAAGGCAGCTATGAAAAGCAGCTGAGCAAACAAAGAGAAATATCAGTCTAAGAACAGGATTTGGGTTTCAAAATCTGTCCCTGTATTTTTTCCCCTATTTCATTTATTCTTTTTCCCTCCCTCTACTCTTTCCGACTCAGCATCCCATTAACTTTCAAATTTGCTAGCAACCAAGCAGAAGCAAAGCAATATCGGTAACAGGAAGAAAACGTTCTGTCAGAGTGCAGGAATTTTAACACAGACTAGAGCACAGCCTCGAACTTTTCCAATTCCCTCTCAATGTAGTCTGAGTGTCTGCTTTAAGCACAGATGAGACTGATTATGTCTCACCACATGCCCCCAGTGGGACCAGCCTGTCAAGCCCTGAAGGGCTGAGCCACAGGAAACACTCACCCACTCCTGACACACGGTGCTGAAGCACTACTGCCTCTGGCTGCCTGGTGGTACAGCACATCCCAGATGCGATGTTAAAGTTCCCATGGGTTCTTGTTAGATGTTTCCTCCTCCTCTGCAGAAAGGATGCTTGAACTGGAGGCCACTGTGGCGCTGCAGGACATGTGGGCAAGAGGCAGAGAGCTCATCTTTGCCTGCAGTTGTGCTCTTGCCAGCACTGCAGAATACAGATCCAAGGAGCTATTTTCCCTCTGAAGAGGCAGGAAGGTCTTCCAACTAAATGGGAGACATTTTAGGATTTAAACAAATCTGGAATAATGCCTAGACTTTGTTTGCAGTTTGAGTGATCATATGGGAGGCAGAAGAGGTATTCAGTTGTTCCCTATAAAAAATTTCCTTCATGGTTTTAGCATCAGGCTAGTTATGTGAAAAAAAATGGTGGAGTTTATCCACTAATTACACCTGGATGGCAGGGCTGTTGTGAATAAAATAGATCTGTATGACTCACCGCAGCCCTTCCTGAGCTTGACTGATCTTTTAACTTCTAACCTTATTATTCTTGAACATCAGCTTCAGAGCTTAAAAAAAAGCCATCCTCGGGTAAGATAAACCAAAGCAGAGAACTTAGTACTCCTGATGTATATAAAGCATACACACACGCACACACAAAGAGGAAGGCTGCTTCAGAAGTAATGCCTCCTATTTTATGATGTTGGCCCATGATGTCAGAGGTGGATGTTGGTGATATGGCAGCAGAGGCTGAACCTTTCCACCAACATTCGAGTCCATGTTGTCGCTGCGCGACTGATGGCAGCAGAGGGGCAGTCTTGCCAAATGGCATCTGACTTGGAAGTGTGGATGAAGCAAAGATGTGGAATGCAATTCCTCCATGAGGAAAAAAAGGCATCCACTGACATTCATCAATGCTTGTTGAACATTTCTGGAGACCAAACAGTGGATGTGAGCACAGGTGGTGGTGATACATTTCAGCAGTGGCAACAGCAGCATGCAAGACAAGCTACGTTCCAGATGACCATGCAGATTTTTACAAGCGTGGCTTGCAGGCTCTTGTTCATAGCTGCTGAAAACAGTTAGCAAATGGACATGAATATGCTGAAAAACAGTGTTTTGTAGCTCAGAATTTGCTCTATTAAGTAGTGTTATTGTGCTCTCCATACCTGTTGTAGTTTCCATAGAAATAAATGGGAAACATTACTTTCAGAGCAACCTACAATATTTAATCTGACCCTTTGTAGGTTTTGAAAGCGTTAAGTCATAATACTTGGCAGCTCACAGCATCTTCCATTTAATGTGCTCCAAAGCTCAGGCACGCATGAATTATGTCATATTTACTTCGTCATTAAGAGATGGGTCTGTAATCTTGTTTCATCATTTGTAGATGCCTCTGAAAGAACAAATGCTCATGAACTTTTTGAACCCCAAAAAGGCCATGCTATAGGAAAGCAACTGAATGAGTCTAAACCCATCTTTAATCAAGAAAGTGCTTATGAATCCCTTGATTTAAAGGGAAGCGTGTACTTGGAAACATTTCTAAGGTGAAATGAAAGTGAATGAGGCAAATCTGTAGCTTCCTTCTAAGGCTTCTTTCATGATCTCTTATTTTATATGTACATATACAGAGGGTCTTGACATTTACCACATGGTTGCCAAACATCTCAGACCTAGTTTAGAAAGATTAGTGATAAGATACCTCAGTAACAACAACAAGCAGCCCAAATTAGATCTGTGAGAATACAATGATCTTTCGATTTCACAGTCAGATGGAACACATTGGTATGGAAAAAATCAATTATTTCAGAAGTAGATTCAAAATTTTGGAGTTCAAGGAGATACTTTGTTTAATGTGAGTGTTCTAATCAGTGGGAAATTCATTCAGCTGCACCCAAAAATAAATCTAAGAGAAGACGCAAAAATTATCCATGCATATTGGATTATCATCAAAATGTGATTTCTATGACGTTAAGCCGTGTAAAAACCTATTTTACCTTATTAATAGCTAGGTGTAATTCTCTTTAAAATTAAAGGGGTATCTTATTAGTTGAATTTTATGTTCAAATGTCATTGTATAAATTTAGCTCTCTTTATGTTACATTTTGAAGATTTAAATAGAAAACAAAATCTATAAAAAATTTCCTTCAAAAATTTCCTCAAAGAGTAGCTTAATTTCTCCCCAAGCTGTTCCCATTATGTTATAAATTAACATAAGAGAAAAATATAGAGACAAAAGGAACAGCCCCATAGATGACACCATAGCCTTCCAGTGACACATATGGCCACTCCTCCACACTGAGCACTTAACAGCATACATTAAATATACAGCACCTCAGACATAAAAATTCATAAGTCTGGGACAATTATTTCTTTTTTAAAAGAAGATGATTGTTCTGGCTACATAAACCTGTTAACTGAAGCACATATTGGTCACAGTTTTACTATTGGCTGGTCAGAAAGCTGCAACACATAATCACTCTTGAATGCTTTAAAAAAAAAAAAAAAGATGTTGTTACAGACCACAGCTAGCTACACATGGATGGTGGTGGGAAATACATCTCATTACTTCCTACCACAAAGGAATGAATATATCCCACTGAAGCTGAGGAGACTATGTGTAACAGAAGCTTTCTAAGGAAAATTACTAGCAGATGAATGTTAGAAATACATTTTAGATAAATGTGTATTGGGGAGGTAAGTGTAACATTCTCAAGACATCTAGCTTCATTAGTTTGGCATAAATAGCAGTTTGTTTGCTCTGTCAAAAGAGCACTCTTGCATTTAATTTTCATCATTATATTTTACTTTATTTGGTTAAGACAGGAGGAAGAGTAGATGCTGGTCAATGAAACTTGTTTTGATACATAACGTGGAGTTTCTTAGACTATTTTTGCAATTTTATTTTTTTAAAATTCCTTTTTTATCCACTAGGGGATAGGACAACAGCAACTCACAAAACCACACAAACAGTGAGTTCACCTGAGAGTTGCAGAACTCAGTGTTTTTTTTAAATGAAAACTTCTCATGCATGAACCCAAGGCTTAGCTTGGCTCAAGTACACAATACACGGTATTGCCAGAAAAACTGAAGACAAATGGGTTTTGCTACCATCAGTGTTTTTCAGTCAGGTATCCTAAGCATTGGGACTTGAAGACCTTTCACATCCTAACAGCATCTCAGGCTGCACTGTGTGATCAATCTCAAATAACATGGGAGTGATAGTCACTCTTCTGGGGACAGGTATTTTTCATTTGTAGATGGGATAAGACGGAGTATTTAGTTGAGACTGAATTTAGATGTTGCTAAAAGATACGATTCTTAGATATTTTCTTATTTTTTTCATGGCTGATATATTTTCTCATTATGAGTGTTCAAACCCCTGCAACAAATGAAGACAGTCGTTTTGAAATAAACTCTGTCCTTTTGTGAATGTTTATGGAAAGATCAGGCAGAAACTTGAAAGCCCTGCATCCTGAACTTGGCATAGTAAACTGCTAATAGGCCGAGCGTTTCAGGTAGTCAAATACTGGCTCAGTACCTTCCACCAATACATTTCACCACTGGTTTTACAGCTCCCAACACGGAAGTCTCATTTTCGTATTCAGTCAAGGCCCTTTATATAAATAAATAAATAGGTGCTAAGTTTTAAAGACTCAGAACCCTTCAGTTTAGGGAGGAGAAAGGTACCTGAGGAAAAACAATATCTCCACCCCCAGTTTCCCTAAACCAATCAACATTACAAGCATTTCTCTGATATTTACTTGTGGCAATTCACGCATTAATTTGTTTAAGCAAGCAGGTAGATGCTTGCCAGTTGCATTCTCCAAGAAAAAAAAAAATCTGTCTATGTAAAAACTTCAGATGTGTATTCCTATGATAGATTCATACATCTTCTAAAGTAAAGACCTTTATTCCTATTGAAATCTTGGCTTCTACTTCTTGGCATCCACTGATATTGCAATGAGTGTCATGTATTTAAAGAACTCTCAGTTAACTCCCCTCTATTCTTTTCACTGACTTTCCCCCTACTTTTTAAAAGGTGTACTTTTTCTGAATGACATTTACATTGGCACCTGGCACCTCTATCCACTGTCATAATAAAAATGTACAATGTCATCACTTCATGGAGAGAACATACTAAAATGGAACAGAACTATTTCCTTCCTTGACTCACTGCTTACGCCCTTTTCCCGAGTCATGAGAAGTTCCAAACTATAAGCCTAAGGTCAACAGCAGGGAAGTTCTTGACTATTTCCCAGTAACAGAGATATGAAGAAGGGATGATCTTTAAGTTGCAGTAATATGTACATTTTTTAAAGCCAGGATGTTATAGCCATTTAATTAAGATAATAATGGGAAACTTATAAAGAAGAACAAAGCTTGCTTGCTACACATCTCAGAAAATTTCCTCTCTGACCCTCAAACCAACAAGTCATATTGTCTGTAATTAATTCAGCTAAGTAGCCCTAGGGCACTCTTGAACTTCAACCCAGAACACAAGGGAGTAGAGACAGGCTGACAGCTAGCGACTGTAGGGAAGAAAAATATTAAAAAAACTGAAGAAATGAAAAGAACAAATTTAAAAATATTACTTCAGTTATAGACAAAGATGTCAATCCAGTAGAAGATGAGCTGCTCACCTATGTTAAGGCTTAAGGATCATAGGAGTATAAGGAAAGAGAAGTGGTTATTAAAAATGAGTTATATTGGAAAAGAAATGTCTGCGAGTTCCTCATACACTAAATCTGCTATGTCAGACTGTAAGCTTGTAAAAAAGTCTCAGATTTAAGATTACATACCTGTTTTCAAAGACAGGATCTAACGTCAGCAAGTAAATTGCTAGCATTCCCTCTTAAGCTTGGCAGCAACAGGAATCTGCTGAAACCAGGTCTAAACTCCATTAGCCCAGCAATAATTACAGAAACCCTTGCAACATTGGCTTCAGTTTGCACTGGAAACTGATGGCTATCTCAGAGAGCCTACTTGAGAGAAGAATTTGGCTTTCAAGAGTCCTAACAGCGACATACTTTCATGGCTTTGAAAAGTGGGTGAAGAAGTGTTACCCAAGTGCTGTCTCGACATGTTTTCAGGTCACGGTTTTGCTGAATTCAACAATAGGGCTGGATTTGCAAAGCAGGAGGGATTAAAGAATATACTCAAGTGACTAAGCTCTTCTTTATG
Source organism: Penelope pileata (assembly GCA_013396635.1). Taxonomy (NCBI): domain Eukaryota; kingdom Metazoa; phylum Chordata; class Aves; order Galliformes; family Cracidae; genus Penelope; species Penelope pileata. The sequence continues at coordinate 1,032,692 of WBMW01003333.1, forward strand.
AAGGATAAGTGTGCTTAGGAAACCATGAACAGACCTCTCCTCCTGCAAAAAATGCATCTATTACTTGATGATGGTGGGTACTAGCAAAATCCAACATGGCAGTTATCAAAGTGCATTTTTGTATTTCTGTATCTGCTCTGAAAAGAGAGATCTTAAAAGGGGGCAGAGGTTCATTTCCAACCTGGCTTTAAGGTTGGCCGGAATTCCTTAGCATCCTTGGTCTATGCATAGATTTCATCTTGTCTTGCTTCAGCTTTAATACGGAAAGATTCCATCTAACAGAACAACAGATCACCTCAAAGAAGATTTACACAGATTCCTAAAGCCAAAGCAGTCTCTAACTAATATATACTAGTTATGCTAATAGATTTGCCAGTGTTTCATTTAATCAGCTTGGATTGTTTAAACAAGTCTGGAATTACATGAAGCCACTGAAATACAAATTCTTTGCAAAATACATAAATAGATAAATTAAGCTCCCTGAAGTGAAGTAAAATTGTTTATTATCATTGCTGTTAGCAAAAAGTAGCCACCTGTATGCTTAACAGAAGGTGATCTCTAGCTGCAGTACATCTCAAGTGCTTCCTGGATTCACAACATAATACTGATTACAAAAAATGCCTGAGATGGGCATACTGATGTTCAGTGTGTGCTTACTACCAGTGTAACATCAGTGACTCTAACCCTTTTTCCCTGCCATCAATCCACCTCAGAGCTGAATATCTACCTGTATGAAGCTTGCAGAAAGGAAGAAATGCTGACAGAAAGGTGATCCTGAAGACCAGCATGTTCACCTCCATGTGATGCGAGGCCGTGCAAGTGTGGTAGTGATTTCTATCATCACACATCCCCATACTCTTTTTCATAAGATATGGGCAGACCAAAATAACGACAAAAAGAAATAATGTAATACCAGCTAGCAGCAGGTGTCCCAAACTTACACCTTCCTAAGCAGAACTAATGAGTGACAGGCTGACAGACAGTAACAAGAATAGTAAGCTTGCGGATAAAATGGGATTATGTTAATTCAAATCAATTTTAGGATATGAGACCTCAGTGATACCCTGAAAAGTTGTCAGGTTAAGCACAGAAATATCACTGCAATCCTTTCTGCTTGTTTTATTTTTTCCCTCCTTTGTCTTACCTAAATTTCTTCCAAGGTACTTTCTTACTTTGTTATTTGTAAAAACATTTGAGCTGCATGAACGATTTGCCAGATTTTGGCAACTTCAGCACATGACAACCTTGACAACTCTTATTACCTTTGTGAAAGAGGCATTTCTTTTTTCTTTTTTTTTTAAATATTTTTTTCCCCCAAAGTAGTAGTTCCTTAAGTTATATTATTAAATGCATTAACTTTCCCCCTTTTAAAAAAACTCAAAGTGTTTAGAGCTTGCTTGAACTGTAAGGAAAAACAAAACAAACAAGAAAACCACAGAAGTAGCAGCAGAAGGCTCAGCCACTTTATTCCAGCCTGAGACAAAAGAGACTTTGAATACATTATCACATTTAAAAACCTCAAACTTTAGGACAGTATATGACAAGAGCTCCTCCATCATCTGGAAGGTTTGATTTGCAATACCAATCTTATGCAGTTTCAGCCAGAGAACTAATCCATATTTCAGTAAGCAGCAAACACCATGCACTGGGGATCAGGTAATAGATGAAGTTGTACCTGCAGAAGGGAATTCCTCTTCTGTCCTACAGTTCAGCACATCAGCCTGTCTTTTTGCAACCTACCCATGTTTACAATGTTTTATGCTGTGAAAGTTAGAAAACTCCCTAGGACAAGTCCTAGTGCTAAACTCTATCTAACATAGACCCAACCAAATCAATTACGTGCAGCTATTGTTCACGATTTTCTGAGCTGACTGTTTCCAGGCCATTTTCTCTTTTGTCTTTTGTCACAGCTGTTGTATACAAACCATTCAACCAGATCTAGTGCTTTAGTTTGCAAATTACTTATTGATTTATACAAAAGGAAGGGGATACAAGGCGCAGAAAGCTTAGAGCAAAAAAATAAAAATTCTTTCAGTCACAAAAATGTCACAGATTCTTTTTTTTATTGGATAATAGAAAAGTAAGCGGTGCTGTGACATACCTTTGACTGTGATTTGAGGAACATACTGGAGTGAGCTTCTACTTGAAAATGTTGAAACCTCAAGGTATTTCAGCTAATTCAGACGCTTAATTTTCAGAAAAGGCCTTTTCTGTTGCTGCCTGACTCTTAAACTACACTAAGAACATTTTGGTCAAAGTAAGATAATCTGAAGTTTTAAATCTTTGTATTTTTTTCCATAGAAACAACTGCAGACAAAAAGGAAATAGGATGCTTGAGGTTAGATACCAGAGCTGTGAGGAAGACAGTCCTAGAACACAGGGAAGATATTTTATCTGACACAGAACTCATTAGAGTCACACACATAGGGATTTCTGTACAAAGAAATTATCTACCATTATTACCTCTACTATTGTGTAATCCTGAGCTTCACATGCTGTATTCAAGTTAATTAAAAAAAAAAAAATATCTAAAGTCTTTTTGATGGATACTATCACTGCTTCCACAGAAGAGAAATAGCTCTGCAAGTCCTAAGTATTGGTCAACTCACAATGAAGTTAAAAAAATGCATATTTAATATAAATATATAGAAATAAGAAGAGCATTAATCATCCTTGCTCTATCCTTATAAAGCCTCTGTGGCTCAGTTAAAAAAAAACGCTTTTTTTGAAGATCTATTTCTTACTATTCCGCACTATTAAAAAAACATCTTGAGAACAGAACACACAAAACACTGTTTTTCCATTTCTACCCCTTAAGTAAAAAGCACTTGAGATTCATTTCTAGCTCTAAAATTTGCTTAATAAAATAGTAACTAAATACTTATCTACAAGACACTTTTGTAGACTGCTAACAAATTTCAACTAGCTCTATATAATAATCATTGTTAATTAATTAGCAATAGGTGTACCCTGTACTTTTATAAGAAGGAATAAGCGAGATGTGAATAAGGTGACTCATCACGTTTGTTATAAAATCATACTACAGGAGAGGAACTCGAAGAATAACACTGATACAGAGACTATTCTGATTTCATATTAGAATAAGAATTCTGATTAAACGTCTTGAAACCTGGTGAGGAGATATCTACCTTCAAGTGGGGTAGCCTGCATGGAGATGATCTTTCAGTTCTACATGGACCTTCTGCAACAGAAAGAACCATATGCTAAAAAATACAGACCTGGAGGATCCTACATGGTAAAGAAGCACCTCACAATTAATTTCTCCCAAAAGCACCTGAATTTGTATTTCTTTTGAATTAATTTCTGAGCAACACATCTTCCCTGTACTGCAGATCAATAGGTGTACATAGAGTTTGAGCAGGGCAGAGCAACAGTGCAGCCCAGGCACGTGTTCCTGGGGCTGCATGTTCATCAGAGTAGAGCCCAGTGCCTGTTCCTTCCTGCCCATATCCCTCCAGGTGCACCAGCATTACACAGCACACCAGAGGCGGGAGAAAGAGCCTCTGGTCTGAACACTTCCTTCTGCTTTTAGTCCTCAGTTCCTTGATTTCAAGTCACTTTTACTTTATCCATTAGGGTTCATCCCTTCAACCTTGCTTAATCACACACAAAGCGTGGCTACATACTGCACCAATCTTAGTTGGAATTATCATAGGTTAAGGATATAAGGGACCTCTAGAGGTCATCTTGCCCAACCCACATGTCCACCCAAAGCAGGTTACCCAGGACCATTTAAACATCTCCAAGCAGAGAGATATTCCAGTACCTAAATAGCTCAGGCAAAACCAGAGGAAGCACTTCTACTCTTTATTTGATAGAGAAGGGCTAGGACATGCTCATCCTCATTTTCACTGTTCCAGTGTTTTGCTTCATGTGAAAGAGGGAAGACAAAATACAAATCTCATCCTCTTGTACTAAAAGGAAATGATAGCCCAGAGAGCATAGGTTCAAATCCTGCTAAATGACAGAGTACGAAGCAAAATTTTCTTCAGATACTAACACCACATGAAGAGGATTTTCCACTTTAATTCAGATACTCCAGTCTCTTTGAAACATAGAGGATTGCTCAGCACAGCAGAAGACCTCAAGTAGCACAGCAGCTGACACCACCTCCAAAGCCCTTCAGATATGCAAAACAAATCTTAGAAGATTGCTTAAAGCGGCTATTTTGAATATGACGACGGGTACAAAATTAACTCTTATGGTTAGATAGATTTACAGTTTATAGTCCAGACTGCGTAAGCCATCAGCAGAGCTTAATCCTGAGGTAAGCAAATAGCAATGTTGCACTCAATATTCATTCTCCTTTAAACAGAAGACATCAGTTTAATGATCACTGGAAAAGTCTGTACTGAAATCTGTTGAGGAGTCACTAATCTCTAAGTTCTGGAGGATTTCCATTGTAATACCTGCCTAAACCTAGATTATCATTGCTGTTCATGTTAAACTGTCGGAGTGCAAACAACAAGGAAGTGAACTTCTGATCAGCATGTAATTATTATATTCGTATCTCTGAATAATATCAATGAATAATTAACTGTAGAGTTACTGTCATGAAGATGTCATGGCATCACGGTCCCAAATACCAACTGGAAGCAGAAAACAATACAGAGTTATGCTCTGTTGGGCTGCCCTGATATTTATACACAAGTCATCAGGGACCAAAACATAGTGAGGTAGACAGATCTTACAGTTGTCCTACATCCAGCACAGCAGCACTTTTCTGTCATATTTTCGCTGAGTTGCTCAGCTAACTGACTGGCCTTGCTTTGAAATAATCTTGTCCTAGGAAGAGAGAAGAAAAATAACCTCAGGGGAAGGCTCTTTACATTGTCTTTTGGGGGGTTTGGGAAGGGAACTGTCCACTACATAGAACATTTTAAGAAGTCACTAACTGTTAAACAGTTTTAAGAGTAAACTATTAATTCTGGTTTGTCTACCTGCTGATTTGTCAAGCACCACATGGGATTAAAGTAATTTTACTGTTTATCTATCCCTAACTTTCCCCAAAACACTGAGTACCAGCAGTGGAAGAAGAGAGGTGGGGAAGGAAAATCTCATAAAGCAACTCTCAGCCTAAGAGAATAAGAATCTGCTGTACTGAATAGCATAACCTGACCTCTTTCAAAGATTCAGGCATAAAGCTATTGAAAGCTGTCTAAATTCTGAATGTGTAATCTAGGCAGCCCAAGTACTCCTAAACACATCTTTGATTAGCTGCAAATGCAATTATTTCTATAATAATACTTTCCAGACAGCTTTCAAGAATATCAAGGACCTTTTTTTTTTCCCCCCTCTCCCTCCCCTCCCTATTTTAAAATAAGTTTCTGTTAGAACAGCAGCAGGTTTACTGGAGAAATAAGACCCTTATTTTACATGCATTTAAACCATGCAAAAGACAGATTGGCTGCGTTTTTAGACACTTACATCAAAGTAATTACAGCACTGTATAAAACATTGGATTCATTAAGAGGCTCTGAAACAATTTTTACATAGTATTAAGTAAAAGAAGAAAAGAAGAGGAAGCTACAAATTAAACCTTATGACTTGCCACCTCTATTGAAGAAACTCCTCCTACAAATAGCTTTTGTCTAATTAACAAAGACCCCTGATAAAGGGCAGCATGCGATGTGTAGTGGGAGAATAGATAAAATGCTGATCTGGGAATTCAGAAGGTTTGTGTGCAGCGTCGTGCTTGCTACAGGTTTCCTATGTGCCATGAGGGAGTTAGTCTATGTATTCATGCAACTAATCCTGTATTCAACATGTCAACAGTAGGATTTCCTTTCTGCCTGGTCCCTTTCAATTGTAGCCTGTTTGGAAAGGTCAGCATCTCATTCTGAGCATTTATCCATTACTTACAACAGTAGGACATTGGTCTTGCTCAGCTACCAAGATAATAGGATTCTGCTTCTTGAAGGCAAACAATCATACAAGAGAAGATATTTTAGAGGGTTCAAAATAGACATACCATAAATAGGACAAAATTAGAAAAGAAAAAATGGATTTCTAAGAAATTATTCAGATGAAGTCTCTACCCAAACCAACTTTGTTTGTGATGATACTCTCAGGTATTCAAACATAACAGCATATTTTATACCAGACTGGGTAACGTAGCTGGAAATATTGTGGAAGTATCTGCAGCTGTAGGGTTGATGCTAGATAATGCCTGCACGAACATGTCTGTCTGAGATGATTACAAGGACCACAAGCTTACTCTGGAAATTCAGGCACAGGCTCTTTCTAAAATTAAAAACAATTTCCTGAGAATAAAGTTGAATCAAAACGAAGTGGGCTCTATTCCCTTACCTATAACATTCATCCTGTGCCTTGGCAATAAGGAAAGCAAAAGAAAGTCCCAGGTACCAGGCTTAAAGCATGCCTTGAATGCTTATTTTGTCTACTTTACACATTAATTTCCCAAGTGTTTCCTGACTCTTACTTGGTTAAAACATTAGGGTATCTAATTCTTATTTGGTACACAAATTGCTCATTTGCAATCAAATTTCCATCAGTATTTGCTATTTTATTATTGTGGTTTACACCATATTGCACTTTGGTACCAACCAGAGAGACATTCTGAAAAGCAACTGAGTGTTATAAGTTGAGAATACCATGGCTCTGTTTTTCTGACAAATAAAATCTCTGTAAAGTCACTAGGTCATTCCAGTTATCAAATCCCAGCATCCCAAAGGGTTATCAAGCAACCATCTCAGGCTTACAATTGCCCTGCTTGCATTTATGCAAAGTTAATCAAACCTCAGTAGGAAAAACTTGGAACTACATCAACTAGACTAAAAGTCTTCTTCAACTCAAGCTCAAAGCTGTTTCCATTCCACACAGAATGGTGTGGCTCTACCTGGAGTCCATCCATGCTTCTGAGACATCAGCAGAATAGCAGCTCCTGTTTTAGTCCTGTTCCAGCCTATGACTATATGAATTGATTTGTCAGACAAAAACAAAAGAAAATCTTCAGCGGCTAAAGACTAGAATGCTAAAGGCTGAAATAGAACCATAAGAGAAGCAGATCTTCTTGTACTTTTGTCCAGAGATGCAAAAAACAAGATGCATGGGTAAAACATTAATGGTATGTCTGTCAATTTTTCACAATTCCTATCTGTAGACCTGGATGCTTTGGGACATCATATAGTGGTGGAGGCCTCAATACTTTCAGCCTTCTCTTCAGTGCTAGCAGGCACAAATAAATACAGCTCCTGCAATCTAGAATTCTATGTGTTCTAGTATTGGCTCACTGTGATCATTTAAAACTTCTTTGACCTCTCTTTTGCCTGCCATCTCTTCATGGAAGACTACCTGGGACAAGCTGCTCCACAATTCAGGTGCTTCCATGTGCTGCAGCATCACCGGAATGTAACAACCTTTACACAGGTATAACTCTGTGTAATTCACAACATCAGGGTAGAATTTCTCAGAGGTCTGAAGATTCATATTTTCATGCATATCTTATCTGATACCAAGGCTTTTGGATCTTGTCTTTGAGAGCAATCCTCTGAACAGCACAATGCCTACTCTGATTTATGAAAGAATTCTGAGAGCAGAGCTCTCTTTCATTAACAGTACAACCTGAAATAATTCATGAATCAATGGCACTCCTCAGTCATTACTATCTGTAAGACAGCTTCAGTTTTCTGCATACCCACAGCATACTCAGCTTGTGATTTACCTTAAATTTCCCTGAATATTCCCAGATAATAGTACCATCCTTTTGGTTACACTTACTAACGCTTTGACATCTGAGTAACTTACTCTTTCTAGAAAGAGATACTTCTGCGATGCACAAAGCTTTCACCTTCCCTCCCATCCGTTACAAATACCTGACTGCAAGACTAAGGAGAATATATTCTAGTAGTGGGCACACAATGGAAAACCAGCTGGATAAAGATGAAAAACTCATATGCGGAAACAGTACAGCTATCGAACGACAGATGATTTTTTAATCACCTACCCTTACAAAAGTCTCTGCCAAAAATTAGTTTACAGTCTCTGTGAACACAAATGAACTAATTCTGAATTTACTTGTAGTCTGAGCTGGCAGGTCCAAAGTCATTTAAACAATCAATGTCTCTGATAGCCAAATGACAAGCAAGTTAAGAACCAACTTCATCAAGTTTGGGTTTTAATTTTATCCTTCGAGCTTATCTTGGATAATTCAAAATTATACAGATGGGATTCCTACCAAAGAAATGCAATTTGAAGACCTGAAATAGCAGCTGTTGGAAAGAAAAGGTTTGAGAAGTGTGTGGTTCTACATATATCGAACTGAAAGTTTCCTGCAGCTATTAAATTTACAGCCAAGACTTACTGAAAAATATGGCAGTCAGTGGAAAGATTTACAGTAAATTATCTGTATTTTGAATTAGAGACTTCTAGATACTTAATAGTAATTGCAAAAATGTTATCTCCTGGTAAAATGCACATTAATCTTGTTCTTTCCCACTTAAAGAAAGATCGTTCCCTGGTTATTATTCAACTCTGCGTTTCAGCAATTTTCAATCCTATCTTCTCTGCTATCCTCAATTATTGCTGATAGCAGGAGAGAGGTCCGTTGTCAGTTGGTTGTTGCTCTCTGGGAGTTTTTGCTGGCATTAGGTTAGTGCCTACAACCTGGGACTGAGGCATTCAGGCAGCTAGGTATTTTAGGAATCTGCTGCGTTACCAGACTTTCACAATGTCTTAAGCGATTGCAAGGGGACAAAGCAATCCAGAGCCTGACTGACAACCCCCAGGGGTAATGGCTTTTCCTCATGCTAGCCAACCCTGAAAGACTGCCCTGATGCTCACAGCTGTGCAAGTTCTCATTAGCTCTCACCCCAGAAGTGTGTGGGTACGCAGGAGGAACCAGAGCTACAGAGGAGATGGAAGCAGCTGGAGGAGAGCCCTTCTTCTGACTGCATTCATCTTTGCTCTCTACTCAAAAAGTGGGTGCTGCGTGTGCTGATAACCCTATACACTTACTAATTAGTGCCCCATTCACCTTGAACTGCAAAGCTCACAGCTGCCAGCTGCAGCTTGTGATATCTTGAGTACGTGTTTGATGAACTCTGGAAACATTTCATCTGTTAAATATAGAAAAACTGAGCGGCTTCCCAGGACAGACAGTGCAGCACAAAATCATATGCTTGTCAAGGCCGCGTTTAAGCCCCTGACTTCAAACTAATAGCGCTGCAAAGCGAGTGAAACTGCAACACTGGCTGGCTCAGTCCCAGACTAATTTCTCATACAAATATCCCTGTGACAGAAATTAGCTGCTACATTGGGCATTAACTGCTGCTTTCACTGGTTTGATGACCAAGAGCGCACTGTAAACACTGTGCCAAATGTCCACCAATTAGGCTTTGGTAGAGTAAATGTCTTTGTTTCCATATTTATGATGCATCCACTGTAGATGCTTCAAATGCCAGCAGGTTTCTTCAGCACTTGGGGGAATTAAAGAACACACTCTCAAGGAAATTATCTGGAAGTGAACTACCACTGGCCACTTACACCAAATTTCAGACAATCAAACAATATATTTTTTCCAGGTGTTTATTTGGTAATTAAAATGTATTTAACAATTGCATGTTTATTAACAGGCATCAGCACAGTTCCCACTGAGAAGCTGTTTTTCCTAACTTCTGGAGGAAAAGAAATTGGAAGCAAGCAGCAGGTTCTGTGCTAATTTACAGAAAACACCAAGAGATTACACTTGTTCTTTGCAATTACAAATACCGGTAAATGGCTAGCACTGCTTTGACTTCAGCTACTTTAAAGGAAAAATAAAAATCTATTGTTGGAAAGACTTGAATGAGAATAATTATGTATCCTGATTGTTAACCTTAACACAGCCACGTCTACAGGGTAATTTGCGAAGAACAAGAATTTTGATTTCTTCTTCCATATTGTCCTCTGTCTCTAGCTGTTGCTTCGGCTTTTTTGCTTCAAGATTTCAGCTTCACTGAAATAAGCCAATCTCTCTCTGAAATACGAATGTTTTTCTCTTTCACTTGAAAAAAGGTTGGGATCTTTCTGTATACCACACATCCAGGAGTGTTAGTATGCTAATTACTTTATATTATGAACAGTCATTCTAGAGGCTTAAAAACACAATGGAAAGTTTTCTTGTGGAAAAGATTAACTACTTTATTCGTATTAATGTTAAAAAGTGAAAAAACAGAGGTTATCATTTGATGTGTAATTAACTGAATAAGAATTGATGGTATGGAGTGGGGGGGATGGTGGTGGTAGTGCTCTGTTTCCACACTTCCACTCCCTACAATGCTGGTGTAGTTAGAGAAGGAAATGCTCACTTAAATTTTGCTGAATTATTAAAGGCATAAAAAAAGCACAGAATCAAAGTAATATGGATTAATAGAGAAATTGCAATCAATATTTTATTACAGTTACTAATGAAATATTTACCAGATTCATTTTCTTACACACTCTAGAGTAATTAAAAAGGTACAACCCTTACATTAACACCCAGGTTAACATGCCTCTTACATCTGTGTTTGTCAAAAAGTCAGCTATGTAAGCTAACATGCCACAAGAATCTTGTCTGTGGCATATACTTGAGGTTTTTTTGTTGTTGTTTTCACAGTATCTTATTTTCACTTTTGGAAAAATCTTTCAAGAGTATTCTGAGGGGATTGATCCAAAGTACATCAAAATGAATACATGGCACAGGCATTGAAAAGTATGCAGGAAAAATAGATAATTAGAAAAAGTCAAAACAAAGACTTCCATTAACTTCATGATGTCTTGGAATGAACTCATTCTTTAATGACAGCTATGAAAAACTGCCAGTCAATAACAGATTCTTAAATACAACATTGACTATCTTTGCATGGAAAAAACAAATAACTGTTGAAGATTAGTGAATATAGGATTGCTGGAAAATATCAGATTAGAGACAAAACATCGAGAAGATACAAGTAGACGCTCAGACTCAGTAGTGAGGTAGCCCACATCTGCACTGACAGTGACCAGTAAGAGAAGGGAGAAAAGGTAAGAATATCTGCTGTGTTACAAAGCATCTTCTGTCCATGCTGGGTTAGTTTAAGATAAAAGTGGTAGACAAACCTTTTTAATCACACCATACTTGCACACATAGTTTTTATGGGGCACATATTTTAAACAGTTAAAACAAATTTTAGACATATTAGCCAAACAAAAATAACTCAAGAGCACATATGTATTTCTGCTTGTACAAATGGTTCCCATGAGCAAAATAAAACCAGGCTCAGAGGGAACAAGAATGCCCACAGCTAATCATCTGGAGACATCTCCAGACATGATTTAGGATGTTTTCTTACTATAAAAAGACTATCAAATACTTTAAGTCAAACACCAGAGGGTCTTCCAGAATTCAAAGAACTGTTTGTTACAAAGTGAAAACTACATATTTCTCTTACTCAGGGGCATGAAGTTTGAGTTCCTGCTTCTATAAGACCACCATCAGCCTTCACACCTTGTTCAGAAACTCAGCAAGATCCAGATAGAAGTAATCTGGAAATTAGCTAAGACTGAAAACATTTCTCTAATAATTTGGATTCAAAACTCAACACAAGAAGCAGCTAATACATCTTCTGGAAGCTACAGCATAATGAATCAACCTCAGTAAGGGAAGCAGAAGTAAAATACTAAAAAATAAAATATAGGAAAATGGCAAACTTACAGAGTGTTTCTGCGTCTAAGAGGGCTGTGGTGGTCTCATGGAGATTATTTTTGTTGCCTGCCAGCATTTATTTGCATAAAAGCATATTGGTCATGGAAGTTGGATCCAAACTTGGACTCTGACAAGACTATCAGTCAACAACAGACTCTTAAATACAACATTGACTATCTTTGCAGAAGACCCTTATTGCTGCTTTTAACCTCCACGGTTGTACCACATGGGATGGGTTTGTACCATTCACAGCTGCCTTTCCAATTTCTCTCTTTCTAGATTTCAGTCTGCACCCCTACATGTCATACACAACTCAAACGTACAACCACAGTAGTTCTGGTACCCAGAACCACAACATATAGTAATAATGCTGGAGAATCTCTGTCAGAAGACGATACCAGTGGAGAATATCTCCTATACCACACCTTCAAGCAGATTATTAATATGTTCTCAAAAGAATGTAAAAGCCCTCAGGTAAAGGGAAATATATGCCTGTAAGGCTGATAATACACTCTAGTGCAGACAACACTCAATCTGCTTTTTTGACCTCCTGAGAAAACGCAGCCTCCAAAATTCCCTCCTTACTGGTCCTTCCCTTTCCAATCCTCCTTCTTGCCCCTCATCGCTCATTTGGAAAGATAGTTTTCCTCACTGTCATTAAGCATTTTGTTCGACAAATTGTTCTTCTAGTTTGCAACCATACATACTACAAGGGGGATCTCTACATAGTTTTTCAGTTTATTGCACCCAAGAAGGGCAAAAGCAGAGCTTGGTTCAATCAGGAAGGAAGCAACATTGAACACATCACCTCTCCTTTCTCCTTTTCTCTGCAAATCATTCAGTGGTGTCCATGTAAGAGTTTCCTCATGCAAAAATTAGCAAAATAAAAATCCTACCTCAGTCTCACATTGTTTTCCTTGTTAGGATTTTCCTATCGTTTCCTTCTTGTTTTCTCACCTTGATATCAGTGAACTCACCAGTACTGTAAACCACACCGGTTTTAGCCTCCATAATGTAAGCATTACTTTTAAGGTAAATAGGAGTCTCTCTCTCTCTCTCAAAGACCCACACCCCATCCAGGTCACATGTCTACTGAGAACATTTCTAGATCCCAAAGTTGATGTTTATGAAAGTAATTCCTGCTCCTCTTTTATGTAAGTCATTCCCTGCAACATATCACGGGTTGAAAAAAATTTGAGGATAATTAAAAATCACATTGAAATGAAAAAAATAAAGCAGACTTCATTTTCCTGCTCTTAACCAGAAACACAATATCTACCACAGAAATAGCAGTGCAAAACGTACTTCTCAAGATTCCTATTGCTGCAAGTCCTCACTGATGAATTTAGGAGAGAATTCCAACATCACACAAACACAGTTGGACAGAAGTTGTTCCTAGAGCAATCTGTAGAAGCTGAAATTGATACTTTAAGATCTCCAGACTCCCCTCTCAGTGCGAAGCAATAACAAAGGAGATGCACAAAGTAGATCACTGCTCAGAAGGGCACTTTCCTCATTGCCCAGCAATGGTCCTGCTACAAGCCCTTAGGGCAAAAAGCAATACAAGTTGCAGCCCCGAATTTATTCAGGCTGCCAAGTTCATAAGGCTTGCTTGTAAAAATCTGGGATCACACAAGAACAATAGCAAAGGGCTGTTCTAGGTCATTAAATGTTATGTTTGATCTACCCACAGGAGACAGATAGACAGACTCAGAGTATTCACATGCGCAAGCTGCTCTGCACCCTTTCCTGCCCTCGAGGCACACCAGCCCACCCATGACAAGCCCTGCTCACCTCTCAGCTGCCTTTAGGCAAGAAGAATTCCTGCTACTGTCTCCCATCAAGCCCAGAGTCACAACTGGAAACCTAACAGCAGAATTTGGGTTTTCTTCAAACACCTTCAAGACTGCAATGAGATGCTAACTGGTAGCAGAAACCTTCTTTAAGGCCAGCAATGACCCTGTTGTAGCTGCACAACCCCAGGTGCTGTGGCTTTGCTAATGAAATGAGCAACAAGCACCACTTGTGATAAAACCACACCTGAAGGTAATAAGACATCAGCACAACTCTTGGAAGCTTTTTTCATAACGTGATACGACCGTTTCAAATTTGAAGATCTATGTTTTAATTAAAAGAGTAAAAGTGAAATAACGGTTTAATGACTTAAGCCTTTTGAGATATGTGAATATATGATTAAATCAAATCTTAAGTTTGGACTCTAGCCAGGTATTTGACTTTTGTTGTTGTTGTTTGTTTGTTTTCAAAATAATAAAAACAGGGAAGAGGGGGAGATATTCTTTTTTATTATTTTTAGCACACATATTTTTAATACAAAAATAAAATAATAAAGTGTTGAAATGATCACTAAACTGCATAAAAGCCATTATTAGTTGTCTTTGTTTAGCTGCAGCGTAAAATGAAGAGACAGGTCTGTATATTAAGACATACTTTCCATAGCAGTATTTGAGTCCAATTTTTCTCACGACTTCACTTCTTTTTCCACTAGGTGGCACTCTGGAAATGTTTCTAAATTTTTGAATCCTTCAGTTGCCTTTTAAAAAGCCAACAAATTAGCGATTTCCCTCAAAACTTCTATTGTTTACAGCCTACTGAAAAAAGCAAGTGAATTATACAGAGTGGTACAGAAAATTAGCATTGTTAAATGTGTCACATATATCACTAATAAAGTTTCATTATTTATACTGTCATCTTGAAAAGCACTTATTTCCTAATCAATCAACTCACAACTAAATAAACAGTCATATAGGCATACAATGTGAAAGCATAGCACTTCCAAATCAGATTTTCCTGAGATTAAGTGTATGCTGGCTGCTACTGGGAGAAGAGGAATGAAAACATCATATTCCCCAATTTATTCATTTCTCCTCATCTCCCCAGATTTTATTTAAGAAAAAGCACATATGTGTGCATTTTAGGATAGTTCTTTTCTGCTTGTTTTATTTTTATTTTCTCCTTTTTTTTTGTTTTTGTTTTTATTTTGTTTTTACCCCAAAGGTGATCCTGAAACACAAATTAGGACGGATGAAATCACAAAATAATCACTGTAGTTTGAAAAAGCTGGAGGTGCTCTTAAAATTAACTGATGTCTACTTGGGGATGGGGCAGAAAAAAATATTTAAAGAGTCACGTGAAGAGCTCTGTACCATCTAAATCCAGCTGCAGTCCCACAGACATCCTTTTTGATGTTCACTGAAACTGGAGATGAGTTCTAGTAAACAGATGTCCTTGTCAGAGAAAAAAATAACAACAACAAAAAAATCAACATCAAATTTGGTACTATGTGGCAGTTAGAAATGAATTGCAAACAGTTCTCTGTTTTCTGGGTTGCTGCAGGGATTGGTAGATGTGGCACTGGATCCAGGAGGGGAGACTTGCTGGTAAATATAGGGAAAGTACCATGTCTGCTTGGCCATGTAGGACCAAGACATCAGGGCATTTGCGCGCTCCAGAGCTGGTGCTGCTTCTCAGTCAAAAGTCAACCTATTGTATGGGGCTTCATTTGAGGTTTGTTTTGTAAGTGTCGAAATGTTGTATCGAGAAGAAAGAGCATAGTGCCATTGCCTCTCTTCTTCTCTGCCTTCCCTAATGCCCCCAAAAGATTCTGCATTTGTAAGCAGCAGCAGAAGTTGTCTGGATGACACAGGGAGAGCTTGTGTGCTAACCAGAGGAAGATGCCCTACAGAACCAGCCACTGTCTCTGATACCAGGATCCTAGGCATCTTCTTTGAATTCACCTCCTGACACACTGAACCACAGAAACCCTCCCCGGGGCTGGAGGAAGCCTTGATCATTGACCCAGCTGCTTACCTTCAAGACAGAGTCAAAATTTCCCAACCAACTAGGTTAAACTTAGCTTAAAATTCAAGTTTGACTTGGAGACAGAAAGTACAGGGTAAGCCTTGATGATCCGGGTATATTCAAAAGTGCATGAAGATACAGACCTTGCAATCTCCTGCAGAGCAGGAGTTAAGGGTAATGAAACTCAGGAGGCTTTACTCAGGGAGGAATATGAGCTGACTGGCTCACAGTGCTGGATGGAGCCACTGGCAACAGGAGGGATCACACGTTTTTCCCCTGAGTTTGGTCACATTGCTATAATAGAAAACCTTCACCTTCTTGTACAGAGTATTAACTCTTCTTCAGAGCACTGATGGTTTCTAGCAGAAACAGGACCCAAAAGCAAACATAAGCATTTTAGTTCCTTGGATTTTTTCGTTATCCATTTTGTTAACTATTAGCCAACACGCTGTTGAATTTTATTATGTCAGCTGCTCATAAAAAGACAAATTGGAGTATATGTCATGGTGAAGAGCTCTTCCTTGCCTCTACTTGAGCTTAATGATGATCATCCTGGATCTACAGATAAAGAAAGGTTTTTGCTTCTTCAGAAAGCCTCCTCAGCTTGGACTGAGCCTGCCTCAGAGCATAACCTTAATTGTCAGCCACTGAGACAATGGACAAATGACTTTGAGCAGCGGCTCCATGCTTGGCCGAGTGTTAACACAGTCCCCAGTGCCCTAATTACCAGAGATTTTATCCAACTTTCTGCTGCTGGATGAAGTCACTTTGGTCACTTGAGTCAGAAGAAGGCAAAGAATTTGGCTGTTTGTCGTTACAGAAGTATGACTAAATCAATAACCTGTGGAATGAGAGCTTCAGGGTGGATGAAGGGTGTATTATCTTATACACCTGTATTGGAAAGGGCTGGCAACACATTGCAGTTTTGAACAAATAAATGAATTTACTAGGGGAAAGAGAGAGACTGCTGATAAAACAGAAAAAAATACTGTACTCAGGAGGTGATTTTAGTCTGAGTGCTAATATTTTATACAAGAGAATATTGAATTTAGGGAGAGGCTTATTCATTCATTTGGCTTTTTAACTTTCCAAAGTGCTTTTATTGACTGATTTTGTTTGTGGCAGCTAATATTACTGTCACTGTAACAATATTTTTTCCTTATTTAGCTCTCTTGATGCAGTTTGCCATCTGAAGTCATTTACCTTCTTTTTTTTTTTTTTTTGAATTAAGCTGTTTTTTAAAACCTCAGAGTTGATTCGCATGGGTTGAGCCTGCATTTGCTCAGACAATACCAAACAGCTAAAACTTGAAGAAACGTTGCATTAGCTGAGATACAAGGTCCATTTGCTGCGTGTTAAACTGCAGCATTAATTGACAAAGACATCTTCAGAATGCAAACAGGAGATGTAGACTCTTTCTTATCTGTCAACTTTCCCTCCTGTCATTGACCATTTAACTTCTTGCCTTTTGCCAGCATTCTGTGGTCTGAATGGATTCATCAACTTATTACACTATTATGAAAAAAAATGACTTCAAAATCTTCCATCCATAACAATGCTATCTGAATAGTCTAATGCTGCTGGAAACTTTATCTTGGTAACAAAATTCATCTGCCAGGAGAAGACATACACATGAACAGATTGCTTTCAATTCTGAGGTTTGGTTTCGTTTAAATTAAGTATAGTATTTCTGGACACTTCTAATTACCTACTTGGGGGATATCAACCCCATAGATATACAACAGAAGAGACTCCAGCAACACCACCATTCTCCCTATTTAAAACCCATCTCATTTAGCACTAAAGTTTCTCTGGAGCTGCAGGACACTTTCTGAGTGGGAGTCCTGCCATTCCATCAGGCTCCAGAGAAGCAACTATGTTTTGAACTTGAACTATATTTGCTGAGGGCAAGGCTGCAAGGCTAAAACAGCTGTCAGTTCTGAACTCCAACCTTAGGGGGAGAGGCGAGGAAGAATAGTTTCTGCAGAACCAAGCTGAATTCAGAGGAAAAATAAAACATAAATTGCTCCTACATCTGTGATAAAATCAGTTTTTCTGTCTCAGGAGGAGCAAAGTTTGTGCTTTTCATCTTTACCTCATCTTTCCCTGCAAAAGCCAAGCAGACCACCTCTAGACCTGGAGGACTCCAGGTGAAATTCAGTTCACAGACATGAATGTTTTTTTCACTGAATCCAACAGAGACCTCACCACTATGGAGAAATGTTGTACTTTCAGTGAGAACAGAGAAGCGAGGCATTTTATAGCCTCTTTTGCCAATTTGGTCACAAGGCCTCAAGCAGGCTGCAGAGATCCTTGGGGTTGCCAAAGCATCAGCTACACCCCAGTTGTTTAGTGTGACTAAATTCTTGGAGTGGCCAAACAGGAGAGGCGGAAGAGCAAAAATCATTGAGAGGGAAGACTGTGTTGCTTCGACAACTAAACAGAGCACTGTTTTGATGGTGCAGATGCTAAGCAGTGTTTGCACATCAAAATACCAGACCCTAAGCCACCATGGCGATGCTGTAGGCTCTGAAGTGACATCCTCTGCTATTTACTGACACACACAAAACCCAATCCCCAGCCGACATAAATATATTTTCATATGCTTTCATGTCACGTAAACAGGCATTGATTACTTGATTGCACACAGGTCATAACTGCTTTGATTTATTTTCTTACTTCCCATCAGCATCAGTCCATACAGACTTCGGATCTGTCCTTTGGAGATCCTCTCTTCTTGCTGATCCCTTAATTATTAGGAAAATAGGTATACAACACATTTACTCATCCCCACAGTGCGTGCTTGTCTTGACGGCAGCCTAAAGATATCTGAGCACTTTCTAGAGTCCTTAAACTCTTTTAAGAGACTGTTCAAGCCTCCCAGTTTGTGAGGCTTAGAAAAATGTAATAAAATCATTTGTTTGTTTAAGGTATAAATCTTATGCTCTCTTCACATTGCTCTCTTAATGTTTTCAGAAACAGCCTTTCCTTTGCTTCAAGCTATACCAGCTCCAGCTCCAACTGGTTGTAGGGACATTTATAGGGAGCTGATTGGGATATTCATAAGTACCTCCGTGCCCAATCCCATCTGCAAGGAAAATAGTCTGCTTTATTGCATACTCCCTAAGTGGCCAGATGTGACCATGAAATAAATGTTTTGAGAATGTAATGGTCAGGACAGTCTCAGATTTACTACCAATCAGCTCCTGATGTCTTTAGCAGTGCTGATTGCCCAGGAGGAAGGACTATCTCTCTTCTTCCAAGCCAATTCATATGCAGTGAAACAAGCCAGGGCTGATTGTCTGGGCACTTGACAAGCTACCCTGATGCTAGTTGTGTCTCTTCTTGATGTGGGCAGATTGTTCCAGAGAGATGGTATGTTAAACACTCAGGGATAATTATAAGGGCAAGGGAAGAAATGGTTTTTTGTGTTTTTTTTTTTGCAGTACCAAATGGATAGACTGGTTACTGTGGGATGGTATCATGGGAATATGTTAACAGTATTATTGATCTGTGTAAGGGAGCTGGGATTGGCTACTAATTCTCTGGTGCAGCAGAACTAATGATAGATGCTGATGCAGTCTGATTTTTTAAAGTATTGTTTTTCCTGGTGATGTATGGTTGTACCTCCTAGATAAAATTAACAGCCACCTTAGCAGAAAGATTTAACCAAATTGGTGATTCTGCACTGTATTTCCTAACTCCAAGCACTGAGGGGATCAAACGAAGAGACAGAATTGCAAGAGAAACAGACATCAAAGAAAGACTAGGGATTTCACTGAAATCACAGTATTTTCAACATTCAGGGTGTTTAGCCCAAGGTCTATTGTTTCCAAGCACTGCAAAGCCAGCTGCATAGTTCAAGGGTGGGATTTGGCCTATTCCACATCTCTTGGGTATGGATCTATAAAATTTTGATCCTGACCAGTCTGAAACAGGAAGAGAAAATAATAGAAAAGCTTCTGCCAGCCAGAAGAATGATTTAGCAGGTGCTGAGAGTAAAAAAATTCATTTTGATTATAGCAGTTATAGACCAGAATTGTTGATATCTTAATTTTTTTTCCTTGCCTGAAAGCTTTTAGTCTAACTTTGTACATATTATCATCCTGTTTAGATAAGTTGTTATAACTTAGTGTAAGACAGAAACTTCCATTACTGTTTATATAACAAAAAACATTCAGCTTTCCTCCTAGCAAAACGTTATGGAAGCAATTTTGATTATTTAAAAAAAAAAAAATACAGTATCTTATTCCCAGAACATTTTTTTCATGATTAATACAACTTTTCTTTGTAAAATGCTTAGACAGTTATACACATCTATATAATGTGCATGTGCATATAAAGTTGGCAAAAAAAATCAAATATTCCTATTTCGTCAAAATAAAGCCTTTTCAAGTCTTCATGAGAAAAGTTTGATTTTACAGGACTCTTTCACCCAAATTCTCTGTTCTCTCTAGATTGTAATATTATTTTAAAAGCACAATTACCTTGTGTTATGAAATACATTCTTTATTATCCACCAGAAAGATATGTATTTGGTAGGGGATCTCATTGCTTTCAAAGCGGAACTTTCTCCTGGCTCATCGGGGTGCTCATTGCTGATAAAGCTAACAGTCAGAGTCACTGCACTTTCCTTTCTCATTGTAAATAAGACTAGTCCAAATCACTTCTTAAGAATCCTATATTTCTGGAGATGTGCCAGCAATTTAATTACCTAACTTTCTAACTGGCATCACCACTATGCTTGAAAAACAGCAACAACAAGCATTTGAACAAATTGTTTTATAGAACAGGGGTTGCTAGCACAGCTTAAAGATCTTCAATGCTACATCTACATTTAAATATAGCAGGGGAAGCAATGCTTGAGGTAATAATCCCAAATAGCTTTTCTGTGTTACAAATGCATCAGCAATGGGTACTTAAAAGTGCATCAGCAGAGGACAGGATGGATGAGACTCCAAGAGGCAGGAACTGTCCTGCTGGCTCATGGATTCCCAGGTGTCTGTTAGCCAAGGAAGAAAACAGTGAGGAGATGCAGGGAAAACACAGAAACACAGCCAGATATAATAATAACGAATAATATGTTAGCAAGCTACAGCAACACCTAAAAGTTACCCATGGAAAACAAATTAGCCAGACTAGTGAGAAAAAGAAATAATGGGGAACATACATTTCTACAATGAATTTTAATTAACTTGATAAAGACAACTCATAGACTAACAAAACTCTGAGGAGACAGAAGATTGTCATTTGCTCTGATGTCAGCAGCACATTGAAATATCTGCTTCTCCCTGCCGATCTGAGCCTTGTGCTCTCCTGCAGCAGATGCTGTGTAAAAGAAGGTGGAATCCATCTGACGTTGGGAACTTAACTGAACAGGTTAATCAAAGCTGCCACGTGCCCCAGGTGATAGGGGCACCTCCAGCAGCCAGGGAGCTCAGCAAACACCCCAGGCTTTTCTGCTGAACCTGTTTCTGGATGTTTCTCAGTCTATGAAGGAAACATTTGCATTTTCATCAGAAGACCAAAGCTGAGGTATTTGAATTCACCTCCCTCAAACAGATTTTTTTTTTCTGGTCTTTCTTATCAAGACATAGAGGGCATACTCAGTCACTGCCACAGGGTTTCTGGAACCCTGCAGATTTGTCTCTCCTCCACTGAGTATCTACTTATTCAGAGAGTGAGAAAGTTTGCAGTAGAAGTGGCCAGGAATAACCAACAGTGTAAGGTACGTGGCACAGGGGCATAGCAGGAAGTAAAACCTGATTCTGCTACAAAGCTAATGAAAAAAAATCACTAGAGTTTCTACTGAGCTCTATTCCTTTCCAAAATACTCTTCACATACTGGAAGCAAGAGAAAACTTTTCAGACAAAAGCTCTAAAAACCTATGCAGATTCATTAATAGTTTTAATCAATCAACAACTTCTGACTGTGTTTCTTTTGAAAACCTCCTGCTCAGCAACAGATATGAGGTCTAATCCCCAATAACATAGTGTGCAGGGCACTACAAACTGATAACCGTTAATACGTTGGGGAAATATGACAACTGATGTTTTGATTCCAGTAATTCATAAATTCTACTATGTTCATCTGATAGCAGAAAAGGAGAAATTTCATTTAAATGGAACACCAGTGAAAAACACATAGATATGGAAAATGGATTTTTCCCCATCAAGAGCCTGTCCTTTGGAGTACGTGCAGAAGAATGAAGACAGTGATATAAATATCCTGTTAACGTCTTAGTCAGATAGTGAATCTCGTGTAGTTAAGCTACTGTTTAGGTACTTATAAAATATTCTTCTCTTATTATGTAATATTGAACATAGTAACTGTTTAAACACTCTTTGCCCTAAGATGAAACGAATGCTGTTTTTATTTGTATTTTAAATTGCCTAGTACTAAAAAAATCTGGAGATGTCAAAATGCATGCATTTTATTCCTATGAGAAGAAGAATCAATCAATAATAAACTCCTGAAAACAAGACCAAATGCACCCAATAGTAGGCAGTTAGATTCTCAGGACACTCACCAGTCTGTCTGGGGGCTTGGCGTGCAGCAGACTAGGAAGAGAATACATGAAACTCAGGCTTGATCTCATAGTTGTAACATAGTTTAAAAACAAAGATTTTTTCAAATGTTATAAGCAGTCTTGATGGGCTCAGGCAATAGTCTCCTCAGTGCATCACACTGATTCTCAAAAATAGAGTCTGCTGCTAATATTTCATCTCTTCTGGCTATAAAATCACTTTGAGTGACAAACCACCACTTAGTGTCGTTTTACTGTCACTGGAAATTGGGACCCTCCATTTCTCTTCCCATTTAGACAATGACTTGTTTAGAAGAATCCAAGTGGCCTGAGCTTTCAAAAGGACCATATTGATTATTAAAGACTTTGCCTGGGGCTATTTGCCTTCAGCTCTCTAAAAGTATGCTTTCATACACTGAGGTATTTTAAAATATACACAAAATATCATCCAAAAATGAGGATACTTAGACATTGAAACAAAACCATTGCTGAAACATTCTTTCTAGTCTCCCAAAATTTTTGCTTTTGCCAAGAATGGTAGGTGAAAAAAATTGCATTTCTACCTCAAAATGGTGCTGTGAATTCACAAAGGTTCATGAAGGAAACTAAAGTCTCCAGATAATGATGTCCCAGCACTCTCTGTCTGTTGTGGCCATTCACTGCATGTGGATCATACTTATAAATTCACCTTCTCACACACCTTATCATACAGTAACCCAACATTGAGACCCTCAGTCTGACCTCACGCACAGCACACACCGCATATACTCAGATTAATGAGATAATAAAGATTCCATTACAATTATGTATCTCTTCATGGCCAGCTCCATGACTTGGATAGACGTGAGACAACATGAATTTAAACAAACAAACAAACAGAAAAACGTGAAGTAGTAGATCTGCATCCTCTGTGGTCCAAGTGAGGAGTTAAAAAAAATGTACCATTAATAGCTCAGAACACCACATTTTCCTTGGTACTACAGGCTGTAATAACAAAAAATATGTAAATTTTTCATTAAAAACATTGGTTGAAGCTTAATGCAACAATTATTCCTCTGAATTTGCTTTGATTGCAGGGAGTAAGTTTGTTCAGAACAGCCTCAAGCTCTCATCTGTTAAAGGTCGCTGACTGCCCATAATGACAAGAGTGAGAAAATGAGTTAGTCTGCTGGAAAGCACTATTAATAACAATGTTTGTCGGTACTGCAATAGTGTTTAGGAGCTCTGAACAGGGCAGATATTACACCAAATGGAGGGGAGAATATGGGAAAGAAGAGATGTAACACTTAGCAAAACTACAGAGTACCTGCTTTCTTGTTCTTAAAATTGGTGTTTCCTCAGATCCCTGAAGCTGACCGTGTATCCTAGAAGAAAAATGATCTCAGGAGACTGTGCCGAGAGAAATTTCTGCTCCAAGTGAATTTAAGGACCAGGAAAAAATCTCCCTTTGAAAACTGCCAAACCTTGAATTTTTATTCACAGCTACTGGTTTTATAGCTCCGGACTCCAGATTGGAAGAACCACTGAGCATGAGATGAAAGGAAAATGGGAGATGAGACCAGGATACCTTCTCTGAATGGCAACACAGTGTGCAGGATGGGTGCCACTGCCTTGCAAAAGGACCCAAATAATGTTTATTAAATGCAGCATACTTGTGCCTATTACAAATGTTTTTATAATAGCTATTTCATCTTGACTTTGAATGTTTTAGTTTATTTATGCTCTGAGAAAATTAATTTTACACAAGACAATTATGAATTGATACAAATTACTCCTCATAAATATGAATGATGTTCTGTTTTCTGAACTGGAGATACTGAGACACAAATCTATTCAATAAACATTTTTTTTTGTTCGTCTGTGTGTTGTTATAAATTAGAACAGCAAAAAAATAAGTCTGTTATTTTGTACCTATTGCATGCTCTTGGTGAAATCTATACGACACATGAGATTATTTATCAGGTTTGTTTCCGAAAGTGGTTTTCCCAGTCGAAGAGCCTTGAGGTGTGTTTTTGTTCCTAAGCCCTACTACAGCTGAGTGACAAGAAGGGCTCTTCCCCATCTGGTAAATTTTGCCAAGTGCATTGATGTAATTTCTCAAAGGAAATGTATACCAAAATATAGGCAAATTTTTAATTTCCTTACAAGTAAATTTTTCATGAAAAAGGTAATATTCTGTCTGGTTTTCATCCTTGGAACAGATGGGCTTCAGGTCCTACCCACCAAAGGTAAGCAGAAACTGACTGATGCTCTGGAAACTTGGCAGTGATCTGATGTAGTCTTCAATAATTGTTCACAAAGTTGACATTTGTTTGGATTTTTTTTTTCTCTCTCTCAATTTCGTCTAAAATTGGAAGAAGATCATCTCTAGACTAAATGTCCTGAAATAACTTCCATCTGAACTTGGCAGAAATGTTCTTCAAGGACCTTCAGCTCTACTTAAGTACCACAAAAATTATAAAGGGCCTAGTATTTACAGAAATTAAGATTCTGATCATAATGTAGACTGTGTTATTTGTACTAAGGACTCTTTTTTTTTTTTTTTTAAAACTTGTCCCATCTGTGCTTTAAGAGCTCTTTGATGCTCTATGCTTTGCACTTGCAGGCTCTTCTATTGCTGCAGTGCTAATTCACAGATGACTTGCACAAAGAGACTGGGTCACGAATCAGACTAGTGGGAAATAGGATTTTAACAGAGCTATGCCATGTCTTTGCCATTTCCCAGCCTACAGCCTACTGTCATTATATGTACTTTGTTGAGAGCTAGATGGTGCTTCTAGAGCCCAGAGCTCAGCAACTCTCTTTGCAGGGGTTCCTCAAAGGAGAGACAAGGACATCCTTGAAAAGTCAAGATGGACATTAGCTGGGGAAAAATTGTGTAAGCGTACCAGTGCTTTCATCTAATTCACCAAATCAAAGGAAGTGCCAGAAAACTACAACAGAAAACTTATTTTCTTTTCCAGACATTTTTCTAGTAGACAGCAATAGCTAGGTCATTTCAAATTGATTCATTGCAAATACTATCAGAGACAAATATTAATTTTTAAGCAGCACAGTCTTGGAATATCTCTACAGTAGATACTATCTTCTCTATAATTGAGATATTTCTTCAATTGCAAGGATGTTAAAGAATTAAACCTATAGAAGATAAAATGGAGGGAAAAGTAGTGTATCAGAGGAATGGATCTGAAGAAAAGTATGAAACTGATAGAGCTGGCTGATCTAACTTGGAAATAAACTGGGAGAATTGCCGAAAGAAGAAAAGCAAATAGAAAGTCAAGATGATTTTTCATTAGCTGCAAAAACCCAGAGCAGTTCTAAACATACCTTAAACTTCAAGTGATCTTCTCACAGACTTTCACAGCTTTTCATTTTTTCCATTTCCTAAGTCAAATGAGTGAAGTCTACCTTCAATACTAATTGATAGTTTTATTTTCACCGGCACAATTTTGGAACAGTTGCATAAACCTTTTGTTCCAAGATCACCATCTTGAAGATTTGAAATAATCAGTAACAGAATTGAATAAAATAATTGAACCTATAGTGGTTCTACCTTTACCTCTCTCCTCCATCCCAGCTGAGTTCTAACACGGGTCCAAAAGCATGTGTTAGCTGTGTCCTTCAGCCTACAACATCTTCAGCAGAACTATTTCATATCTCTGTCTGTCTCTCCAGAATCTGAGTGGCTGATATTTTTCAGTCATAGCTGTCCACTGATAGAAAACTGTACTTTTTGAAGAATGAGTATTTCAACAGGAATGTCCAGTTTTTATGAGGAATTCGCTATTCAAAGAGAAAGTACACACCATCACCTCCATATACTTGAAAATGAGATTTCTGCACTTTTTCCTGAAAGTGAGCAACATACCTCCCCCTGGATATAATGTTGTGATGAATCACAGCAACAATGGTCAATTCTAAAGATATCTGCTCTGCTTTATAGGCCAGCTTCTAAAGCCAGACCATTTTCTAGAAATCCTTCTTTTCATCTGAAAAAAGATAATGACATAAAAAAAGAATTACAAAGAAAATAAAGGAAATTAAAGCATTAAAGGAGCTTAATAAAAGAAAATTAAAAAGAAAAAAGAAAAAACACCCTCTAGCATGAGGATTTACCTTAAAATAAACAGAAACATAAAAAAGTATGGATCAGTAGCTAATCGTTCTCAGCATCTTTGTTCTGATTTCAGCTGGCAGGCCGGGAAACCCCACACAGCCGTTCGCTCACCCCCCCCCCTCCTCCCAGCTGAGATGGGGGAGAGAGCTGAGAAATAAGNACTAAGACAGTCTTCTATTCAACATCTTAATTACGGCATAAGATTGCATTATACACAGGCATACCACATGACCTCAATTCTCCTCCATGCAAAATCTGCCACACTATGTTATCTTCCTGTCACATTGCCTGTAAAAGGCCTTAGCCTCCATTTGTGAAATCACCCCCAAGTTGACATTAGCTGATCAAGCATCTGAGAGAATTTGTTATTTCTCACTATAACTGTGCAGTTCACAGAGCCACGCTGCTCGCTGCTGCCTGGCTCAGACCCCAGCGGTAAGCAAAGCTGCTGAAGTCTGTGGGATTTTTCCTATGGCCTTGTAAGCCACGATCTGCAATGGGACTACTGCAGATGGTTTCAATGCATATCAAATTTGATCCACGGAAATAAAAAACAAGTGTTTTTTTTGTTGTTGTTGCTGCAGCAAGCAGGTCTGCACAGACTTTTGAACTTCTGCTAATCTCTAAAATCATCAACACATAAATTAGACACTTTTAAAAGACAGCTGACACTTGAATCCATGTCATTTTCTTATTCTGGGAATAGCTGAAGGTATTGATCAAAATATTCCTAGATCTGTTACTTGATTCACCAGATTAAAGCTCCTTTGATTGTATCTGTGTGTCTTCAGAGAGGTTGCAAAATTCACCTTTAAATAGAACAAAGATAAAAGCTGAACTCTGGTATGGCTGTTTGCAGCCACAAAATAACACAAAATAAATAAAAATAAGAGCAAGACTGAAAGAGATATTTTAGCCCTAAATAATAATGACAATAATGTGACTGGAAGAGATTTTCACTAGGATATAAATAACATTTTATGTATCTACTGTTTTTAAAATGCTTTTCTCCAAATATAGTCAGGAATTATCTTTATGTAACAGATTTATGTGACTCCAAGCACACAGATAATTTAGGCATATCTCTGAAAATGCTCTAAAAACCACAAAGTAGATTTTCCAAACGTACGAGAAGACTAAGAAAAAAATCAAAACGAAAAAATGGCAGTGAAAAAAGTGATAAAATTCTTGGAATTGACAGGTTTGTACAGTGGTTATGAATTTCAAGACTCAAAACACTTCAAGAAGCTTCACACAAAATCATGCTTACCTTTTAAATTGTCCGATGTTACACAAAGAAACACATTTGGGTCATGCATGTACACATCTTTTGACTTCAACAGTGAAAATTCAGCTGTTGATGCCCCTGCATTTAAAGTTCAGAACTCTAATTCACAGAAGAGAAAACTTTGATTAAGTATAAGAATAACAAAAATAACAAAAAACCTGCTGAAAGTCTGCATTCCTATAAATTTTGAGTATTACTGAAGTTGTTAAAGAAATGAAGGTACAAAGGTGTTCCTGTGCTCTTTATGAAAACAGAGGCAGATATTTGAGAATACATAAATTTGATCTAAAGCTATTAGGCTCCCAAATATACCATTCCTCTTTTTTCAAATCAGACCACAATGTTCTCTTCTCACTACTGTTAATAAACTTAATACCTATATCCCCCACAGTAATTATTTATTTACTTCTTCAAATTGCTCGTTCCCTCACTGCTCAGAGAATATTTCTTTAGAGCTGATCCCTCTTGCAGTGCTGCAGCAACGAGGACATTGGAGAAGGAAAGAATCCCAAAGTAAATTTGGTGACTACAGTAATTCCTTGCCAGCCCTAAGCATTCAAACTTCGTGTCTCATTACAATAGAAATTGGACTTGACTGGTCAAGTGAATAGTCAGACAGAGTCAATATGCATAAGAGAAAATGAAGAGTTTTTAAAACTGATCATCAAGCAGCCCCAGCAATATGACATATAAACCAGGGACTTACTGCATAAGACTCACAGAAGAGATTGATGCTGCTGAAGAAGAGATGCAATTATCTAAATTAATGAAATCAGGAAGCCACACCTGCTCCACATGACTGACTCACTCCTTTGGCTCTGGCCCCAGCTTGGAAAGGTGGATTAACAAATGACGGGTTTAATATGGGATATGCATGGTATGTTGGTTAACATATTGCAATGATCAGAGCCACTTCTGCCTTTGAAGGCACAGTCAGCTTTTGCAAAGCAATATGGTAGGAATCCTCACTCTGCTGCTCGGTAGATATTTTGAGAAACATCCAAAACCAAATAAACAAGGCTGTAACAGGCGCTCTCACTTAGGGTTTTCTCCAGCCACAGGCAGGCACAAAGAATATTAGAAACAGCCTCAGTACTGCTGCCTCCTACGCAGTTCCAGAAAGCCAGACAGCCTGTCTCTCCACGGGGAAGACTGGAGAATTTGAGAAGGCCTAGAGGAGCAAACATAGGTCCATCAGGGCATTTGCTGTCACTGTCTTAGCTCTGAATTTCACTTTTGGGAGCCATGGCGCTGAGTGGCTGGAGCCACTATGCTTCACCAAGCCCAGATGCACAGACCTGGTAGGACCACGACCTTAGGGGATCACCCCAACTCAGGAGCTGTAAAGCGGCAGCAAGACAGACAAACATGAAGCCATGTAAGATTAGCGGCAGGAAAAGAACTCTGGTGACATTTTCCAGTTCCGTTTACTAGGAGATGCTGCCCAGTGCTGCAGATGGCAAACGAGTGTAATAGTCTCTGTCTCACTGTTTCTTAGAAGAATGTAGCCAGCACGTAATCTTGAAGCTGAGTAGTGACAGGAGGGCTGCTCAAAAGGGCTAGAACGGAAAGTAAAATACAGGGGAACCAGAAAATCCATTCTTATACAGCAGGTTGACTTCTAGTACAGCTTTTAGGCTTCTCTGAGGCCTCTACTGTGTTTACAAGCATTATGAGTCTGATTGCAACTCATTTGCAAGAACCTCAAAGTCACTAAATCTCATGGAGGGATACATTTCCCTCAAGGTTAGATATGTATTTTTTTAGCTCTCTGATATCTTATTTGTCAGAGCCAAACAAGATAGTTCCATCTGTAACAAAGTCCACAGCAGTATTACACTGAGAAAGAGTGAAAAAGAAAAATGTTTCTTTATACCATCAGTGCCTCACAAATAGTTACCAATCTTCTGAAAATCTAGTTGATTTGAGAATTGAAGTCACTTAAAGACAGAGACAAATAGAAGCACATAGAAACATGCTGTCAGCAAAAAAAGATGATTACTAGCACCATAGTAGCCCCAGTCAAGACCAGGTGCTGTATCAATACACATAAAAAGATTGTTTCTGCCAGAAAAATCTTAGAAGTCAGTAAGGAAGGATGGAACCATGTGTATTTATGAGAGGAAAAAAAAAAGAAAAAGAAAACAGAAAAAATAATGAAATCTGATTTCAAGAGAGAAGTCTCCAACTCCTTATTTCCCCAGTTACTTGAACATGATGCAGATCAGTGAAATAAACTACGTAGTCCGGAGTTTCTTGGTGAACTGGAATTTCCTATGCAAGAGAAGCAGCAGAATCGCTTGTGTTTGGACTACACAGGACAGAGATGCCTCGGACTCCTTGTTTCAGGTGTTGACTGTCAGTGTGCCACCTGTGTTTTGTCATCTTCATGTAGAGTATAAATTTAGCCTTTCATTCAATCAGTGCATAGGGAGAGAAAAATCTTTGTTCCTTCAATGTTCAGTAATCATTCAATTGCCAGAATGTTTGCCAATGGACCGTTTGTAACAACCTTTTTTTTGTACCATCATTGTCCTTCAGTTTATATAGTTCTTCTTCCTCTTTTGTGCTTAATCCTCTCTGATGCATTTATTTAGAGTAATCCTATCTCCTCTCAGCCTTCAATTTGCAGGCTAAGCCAGCTAAGCTCTTTTCATCTTCTCCTGAAAGCACCCACTCCATTCTCTGGGAGTCTCTCTTTGCCCTCTCCCCACTTCAGCTGATCTTTTTGAACTTAAGTGAAGGATTTTTGTATATATATATACATACCCTTGGACAATAGCTAACAGCACCTTATACATGCTGGTAACCTCTCCCAGTGAGCCACCAGGGTTGCATTATTTTTTTTTCCATGTCAGCTGCACAGCAGTGGGCTCAAGTTTCTTCAGTGATTTCCTCCCTTAAGAAATGAGGTTTTTCTCCTCTCTTTCCAAAGGATGTGTTCTCTGATTACAGTAAAGACTCCTGCATTAGTCTCTAACAAATGGTTTAGCATTATTGAGATTAAACTGCTGGTGAGCCACATTGTCATCTGAAATGCAGAGGGAATCTTGACTCATTTCATTAGCTAAAATGAAGTGACCTCAGATTTCCAGCCATGTAACAGATTCATCTTTAAACAGCATCCTGGATGAGCTATCTACAGCTACTCTGTAGGCCATTAAAAAGTAGTGTTTATAACATATTGTGTTGCGCATAATGTTCTGCAAAGAGAGGGTGCTTTTGCCATGACATATGGTGTACAATGTAAATGAACTCTGGTGTAACAAATTAAAAAGCTTTTACAGCAACCTCTAAATACTATTTATGGCTCCCGAGTGCTACCTAGGCTGGCCACCAGTCAAATAATTACAATCTCTACACCAAGTGCCAGAGTGCATTTTGTTGACTAACTGCTTCTACACTGAGCTATGCAATCTATTTCCATGAAATATACTTTCCACATACCACCATCCATTTTGACAGCAAAATTGCAAAAGCACAATATGTTACTAGGTGTCATTCAAAGAATGGAGGGTGTAATGAAGTAGCCATTTTAAAAGCTCTCTGATCATCTTTCCTTAAGACTTGCAGCTTTTGTTACAGCAAAAGAAACTCATCATGACAGAAAGCCTCTCCAAAGCTTGCTGAAGTCTCTTGCTGGAATGCACTCTCCTGTCGGTGTGCACTGGAAAAACTGGTGGGTAGGGTAGGCTGAAATATGGCAACAGAAAGTGTTTCCATGGCTTTGTGGAAAGGAAGAATTTGACAGAACACATCCAGCTTCCTGAAACATGTTTCCGTGTTTAAGAGAAAATTCTGTTCATTTGCATTAAAAAAAAATTCTTCCAGAAAAATAAGTAAATAAACAGCAGAAATCATCGCTAGCTTTCACATTTATTCCTGGAAGCCTACAAAAAAAAAAAAAAAATCTTAAAATGACCTCTTTTCATCATATAAACAGATGTATCTGCTAAATCATTTATCTTTTTTCATGTTTATTTTTCATTTGCAAATCAGAGCAATATGGCACCCAAGAAAATCTCCCTGCTTGTCCCACCTGAGTACAGTAAAAGGTAAAACTGAGTGATGGCTGTTCCACAGCTCTGAAAGTACTCCATTTATCACAGGAGAATTGCTGTTTGTTTTTCTGTCCTTTGTATATTTAAATATCATTATACTAGTATTGCTATATATCCATGCTGATAGTGAAATGGAAAGCAAGCAAGAGGCATAGCTCCATCATTTGAGATCATGCCTTGTTTCGAGGAGGGCATGCCAGGGTGATTGCTGCATTGCTTTATTACTGGACTATCCCCCTTAAGCTGTGTGCAAATCTGTCAAACCCACACTGCAGCTTTCCACAGTCAAAAGTTCACTGTCAAATGAGCTGTACTGGTTTGTGACCAAATTGCTAGGACATTATGGCTTTGCTTGAATAGGCACTGGCAATACATTCATCAGTCATGGATACTATATTAGAGCTGGAAAACACTTGTCCCCCTGTCTGTCCTGGAATAGAGTAACAGCATTATATACTTCCACACAAAGTTAAAGTATGCGTTTATGGTATTTTGGTGTAGAGAATTGTCTGATTAAGACAAGAGAATATATTCATGCAGAATTTAAAGCCAGAAGATGAATGGCAAAGAACACAGAGTTCTTGATTTTACAAACTGGCAATACCATTTTATAAACTGGTGAAAAAGATGTTCTTAGAAACATCTGTGCACAGGACACAGTGTTGTGCAATAATTTAGGAAATGCTCTTACTTGAGTTACACCACACATCCCATTCTTTCAGAAATTTCAGTCCCAGTGTTTCAAAAATAAATAAATAAATCTGGAATGATACTATAAGAAAAGCTGTATTTTACAAAGAACAAAGGAAGAAGAAGGATTTCTGAAACCCCATTCCAGAACTCTAGCTCAAAGGGAAATAAAAAAAAAAAAAAAAATCATTTTATTCTGCTGTTTGTGACTAGCAGTAGATTTCTGTCAAAGCCCATTGATGCTGCAGGCCAATAATGCAGCATACTTGGGACCCTGTCTGTCAGTCTATCACTTAGAACAGAATGCTGTCTACAAAGGGGAAAGGTCCCCACAAATCACAGTCCAGACACACTAGATTTTGTAAGTGTCTAGACAAATAGGACCATCCCCGTGCCAATGTTAATAAACCTTCACATATTCCAGTAAACACTTGGTGCTCCATCTCTCAGTCAATCAGTTTTAGTTCCTAATAGGAATGCTTTTAACTGTCAGAATTTGACTGTTAACACCAATTCCCTTAACTCAATAACCCTTTGCCAAGCAAACAGCTTCAGTCTGGCTGTTACGCATGGTGGAAATCTACATTTTCCATTATCAGTGACTGAATATATATATATATTTGAAGTACTAAAGAATTTTAAAAGCCTAAGGAGAAAATATTCTTAGTAGCTGACTTGAATAGACGAAAGTTAACACTGACAAGTGGAGATTGAGTTGAAAATAAAGTAATTAGAGAGAAACTAAAATTTCATAGAAAAAAATGCACAGCAGAATTAAGTTTATATCACTTCAGAGATTAATAACACTTGCTTACATTTGCAATGCAACAGTAAAGTAGAGGAGGCTGTAGTATAAGGCTCTAATTCCAATAATACGCTGTTAATGACAGTGAACATGCCTCTGTATATCAGTGGGCTTGTCCCCGAGAAATGACAACTGTACAATTAGTTTTGTAGTATTTTTACAGTGAATTTATTGTATAGCTGTTCTCTAAAAAAATGTGGTGGTTATGATTTTAGGTATAATTGGATGATAATATTATATTAAAATAACTTACCAATTACTTATTTGGGTTAAAATATACTGATTTTTAATCTGATTAAATATTTATGAACAATTTTCTGTTATTTTGACCAGCCTATTAGCAAACTAATTTGGATCCTGAGGGCAGTAGATAAAAAATAACAACTAAAGCTATTTTAACTCCATAGTTTGGATACCGCAGAAGATTACCAATTACACTCAGAAGACAAATTACCAGTAGATTTTGTCTTCCTTAAATAAATACCAATTTAAGTCAAATAGTTCTGAAAATTACCACGTGCTAAGAAGTAGCTATATTGCTGTCTTATAATAGCAAATTATCAGTAGGCAGCTCCTAAAAGGACTGTGAAGTAGCTGAATGCATGTTCTGCTTTCAGTGGATTAGGGCAAAACTGCTTCAAGTGTAGTACAGGTGCACTGCAAGAAAAATTCTGGAGAAAAAAATCCAGAAATTGCGGCACTGTCAGTGAATGCAGAACTTCATTTAATACTCACATTCACCTTTTCCAGCCATAGGTAATAGAAATTTCAAGATATCCATCCCTAAAAATTAAGATCATAAGTTGATAATGCTTTAAAAATATATTTTACCTATATACACATATCATAGAATCATAGAATCATAGAATGGTTCAGGTTGGAAGGGACCTTAGAGATCTTCTTGTTCCAACCCCCCTGCCATGGGCAAGGACACCTCCCACTAGACCAGGTTGCCCAAAGCCCCATCCAGCCTGGCTTTGAATACTTCCAGGGAGGGGGCATCAACGACTTCCCTGGGCAACCTGTTCCAGTGTCTCACCACCCTCACAGTGAAGAATTTCTTCCTTATATCCAGTCTAAATCTACCCTCTTCCAGTTTATAACATTACCATACATATATAAATATGTTTATAAAAAGTAACTGTTGCCTGTTTAATAGCAGGGCTATATATACTGGAAGTTGTATCACATTATAGGTTAAATAGTTGCTTTGTATCTAACTTCATCATTCAAGGAATGCAATTACATAACAGTCTCAATTGTAAGAACCGTATAATTATCGAGAAACTGAATTAACATTGCAGTGTAAATGATAGAGCCTTAAACACTCCTGATATTAACACTGAGCAAATACTTGAATTGGTGACTTCTCACTCCCCTCTCCCCCCCCTTCTCATTACCTTTAGAACAGAAAATGAAGATTTCATATCACAAAAGGTGTATATTAGACAGTTAGTGGAAAGGCATTAGCACAAAGTTCAACACATAAATGCAGCCTGTGAAATAGACCCAGACTGCATTGTTGTCATACCCACTCTCTATCTTTCAGATTACTGTTGATACCTTTTTCTTCACAAAACCCATGCTCCCTTTGGCAGGTTCCCTTCTCTTCTGGTGATTCCCATCTGGTAGGATATGGTGGTCCCCAGATGGACCAGAAATGGAGCTCTGTCCCAGCTGGCATCCTGGTTCAATATCGCCTCCAAGATGGAGCAGCCACTTCCCCAGACAGCCTTCAGCTCCAAACAAAAACTCAAATGGAGACACAGCTTGAATGTCACAAGGTTGAATGTCCACATCTCCCTCTGTTCATCCACTGTTCTTCCTCCAGGGCAGTGGTTCCTGTCCCAGTGATTTCCATTCTCCAGGGCAATGGAACACTAAACTGCAGTCACTGGTCATTTAAGTGAATGCTACTCAGCTATGAATAGCAGTAGCTAATACCTTCCCCATGCCCAGTAAGGGGTTAATTCAATTAAATCTGTATCACCCACTTGTTTCATGACTAACCACTGACTTTGACAGAACAAAGCCAGTTGTACAGAGCCCATTTCAGCTCCCATGACACACAACTTGATTGCCTTGATTAAATTCACTAGCAATCTCATTCATTTATCAAGAAGATGAGATTCCTTCAATATAACGATTGAAATTGCTGGATCCAATAAGTAAACATTATCCATACCTTGTCCACTGTCAAAAGAAAAAGTCTAGCAGCAGAACAGCAGCATGTCAGGTTTTATTCGTAGTTAAATGGAACAGGTGTAATAGATGTGAATTTTGACAAAAAGGAATTATGTGAGGACAAATAAAATATCATTAGTTCTGAAACAATGTTCTACAGTTATCTTTTCTCACTGGCTACTATAAGCTAATTTATATTTGTCTGAGCTTTGGCAACCACACCCCTAGGGTCTTCTAATCTCTGTTGCCTAGGACACTTGAACATGCAGGTTTTGTCGAAAACAGATTTTGCAATTGTTTGGACTTTATAGGGGGAGGGATGGGCTGATGCGTCATACCTGGAAATAAATGGGAACAGTCAAATTTCAAACCACCTCAACATATATTTGGGGAAAACAATGGTTGCAGCAAATATTTGCAATTCAAATCTCAGTAATTTTCTCCTCTTCTTACAAAAAGTCCTTCCAGCACTTTTCAAAGGATTAGTTATATATTAAAAGAGAGGCTTTCTCTACCAGGGTAAACTGTCTTTCAGCTATTTCTGACTCAATCATAAATCCATTTACCTTTCACAGTCTCTTTTGTAGTTCATTTTGCAGTGCTTGTTAATTAATAAACAAGATCTACTGCATTTAAGGCAGGCTGTTAGCATCCTTCATTTACTGCACTGAGACTTCACCAACACACTAAGAGTGAGTCTGTGTGAAATGGTACAAAAGGAGTTCTAAAATACATAAGTAAATACAAAACAGGAAAACCAAGACATATAAGTCCACGAGAAGCTCCAGTTAGCTCAAACTATGACAGTTCAGAGTTGTCTGTTTGCTGTTGTCTAGCACTGGAACAGCCTCTTGCTCAACTGTTTCCATGATAAGATGTTATGTCAAAAACAATTGTTTTCTTGCTAAAAAGTATAAAAGATTTTTGCAATTGGAAAAATACATAGGCAGACATGATCATCATGCCTTTGACATCTCATGTCCTCTTGACAGTAATCTCACTGAATGAATCTCCATGAATGCATTTCCACAGGGTTTCAGATTTGGCTCCAGCAGCACATTCTTGAAATTTTATTTTCAGAGAAAAGGGATTCATTCACATCTAGCTTTCATATTTCTGCTTGCTATTTTCAGTAACAACCTCTTAACCTCAGAGAAAAAAAAATCAAAAGATTTTAAAATTCTGGAAAATTGTCCCTTTTTTTTTTTTTTTTAAAAAAGATCTCCTTCACCTGCATAAATTGCATTGTGTAGGATTTTTTTTCTGGCATTTTAAATTATGTATATATATGTATGGGAAAAAAGCATTTGTTTTTTAAGTTTCATTCCACTTGAATTTTCAGTTTATGCAGAACAAGATTAGCATCCCACAGCTCTTTATAAAGGTGATTCTGTTTTAACTCTTCTACAAGAGATTCTCTTCCTGGTTTACATCTGCAAAAGGTAACAGGTGGGATCCCGAAGGCTTCTCATGTTGGCAGATGATAGCATCTGTTCCTGGCTGGAGAAATTTGCCTTTTCCTTTCCAAAATAAAAGTGATATATTTGCAGCTTAATCTTCCGTAAATATGCCTTTTATAAGTTTTCATCTTAAAAAAAAGATTTCAAAACATGGAGAAAAATTATCCCAAAGGTACAAAGCCATTGCCTGGGGTGCACTGTGGAGGCTTGCAGTGCTGCACAGGGCAGTCTCTACTGTGCTGGCATTAAATCAACAGGAAAATGTTCTCCCTTTCTCTCCTATAGGAAAGTGCAGCCAAAAAGATCTGGAATTTAACAAATTAAATATGAATGCAAGGCTTAAGGAGGAAGAACAGCATTTGTAAGAATTACCCCTGGCTTATACAAGTGTATGTAGCACACCTGTTACTGACAACTCACCAACTTACATTTATTTTTCAAACCCTCAATCTTTTTCTGCCTACTTTACCTCAGTGAGCTCAGAAAAGAATAAAAGAAAACTCCAGAAATACTGTCTTCAGAAAACTCTCATTTTTGCAAGAGAGATGATAGCTGTCTTCCGGATACAGAGATTCACAGCCAAATGAGGGCAAGAGAAGAAAAAGAGGAAAGTGCAACCTAGCAGCCACTCCAGGAAAATGCATCTTCACAAATTGTCTCAATCTGCAACCCAGCTTGCAGTCAACTGCAAACTACCCTCAAGAAAGAGAAAGTGGGATGCAAGAATATTTCAAAAGAATGAGAGGAGGAGAGTATAAATTTCTGTTTAAAAATTGTTCTCAGCTTTGTTAGAATTGGAACTGGGAGTGAACACTTAAAATACTACAACATGCAGCTCTCCTTTTACCCAGCAGGGAATTGCTGGAGACGTTGAGGAAGAAGCAGGACAGAGCACCGTATAATTTAAACTGAATGTTTGGTGTTCCTCTGGTTCTGAAGCAGGCACACTGGACTGCTAATGGATACTATGCCTTCCCAATGGGCTGGAGTTGTTTTCAATAGCAGAGTGGGTAAGCAAGGACTACAGGACCTTTCCTCACTTGAGTAGTCAGAAGCAAAGCTGCAATGAGATTTTAATTTTACTGGCAGCATCCGGAAGACTAATACCTTAGAAAGCAGTGTTTTGATCCAGTTGTTCATTTGTTTTTCTTTACTAAACTTTAAGACTAACTTTCTGCAAAATTTTCATCCCAAAAGATTTGGCTATGGGGAAAAAAAAAAAAAAGTTGCATGCAATTTGAAGAGGAGCCAGGTCCTCAAGTAGAGAGGATGCATCATTTTCTGAGCAGAGTCAGGCACAGGTTTTTGCAGGGTAGGAAGGATGGACCCGTGGTGCCAGACCCTGCTCATCTCCCTCTGACAGCTTCCAAGCAGCAAGAAGGCTTCTTTCACTTTTGAGCAAAAGAATCCAACAGAGCTGCTGAGAGCCATGACACCACACCCTGCATTTGTCCTAAAAAAGAAGGAAGCAGGTCCAGGGCAAATAAACACACAGCTGCTCTCTATCCTTGCCAGAAGCAATGAACAGCAGTTTAGTGCATTACCCCTGGGTGTTTTTAATTCCTTTGTGGGTAACACCCAGGGGCAGAACAGGGATTATCACCTCTCCTGCAGATGTCTTTGGAGATAATTTCCGAGAGAACTACATACTGTCCCCTAATATCACATTTGTTGTTTCTCTCCGCTACAAAGAACATAACTGGCAGCACTGTGAAAAGACAAGATGGGAAGAACGGGGCTAGAGGACCAAAGCAGAAGCTTTCAGCCCAAGGCCCTACCAGATTTATAACACAGATTGTCTAATTTTGTTAGTTCTTCCACCAAAATAAGTATTGAAAAGACATGAATACTATACAATGTGTCCATCTTCTATGAACAACTTTTTTTTTTTTTAAAAGGGCACAGTTTATTGGCTAAATTATACCAGAAAGTCATATTTCAGACCCAGAAAGTCTTGCCAAAATCCCAGCTATTGATTTAATGCATGTTCACTATTATCACGTTATTAATTTTTCCCAGCTATAAGCATCGCAGATCTGGAAGGGAAACAAAAATTAATCTCATTTATTGCAGACTCTCAATCTTGTATTTGGCCAGGTAAGTCAAAGTTAGTTACTGTGTTATAAACTATTCATGCATTCAAATCTTCATTACCCCAGTATGGAAAATTTTACTGTTAATCAGTAAAAAGGCTACTGAAAGGGACAGAATTGTTCATGTATCCTTTCAAGAAGCTCTCTGCATATCATTTTTGTTTCAGGCAAATAAATGGAACAGATACTGAGTAGGGCTTTCAAGTACTGCAAGCAGGGGTTGAGGGAAAAGTTATGTCGTAGAAAGAACGGTTTGTCTTAGCAGAACTTGTGAAGAAAGCCACAATGTGTTCCTTCTATATTTGCTGAGTATAAAAAGGTCATGTTTAATACCTGCTGCCCTTTTGTGAATAGAGCCCTGGACCTCCTCTGAGCTGATAATGGCTTTGATACTTTCCTAGCTTCTTCCTCCTCAGCCATTCAAGGTAGAAAGTCCCATTTTCAGCACATTTACAGTGGTGAGGAATGACTCAGTTACTCAGACTTGCTTGACACATATGCAGACCAGATGTATCTATCTTATTAAAAAAATCTTAAAGTTTGATGAAAAACAAAGATTCTTTTTCTTGGGAAACTCCTCTTTATTGGCTAGAAGCATATATGAATGAATGCTAATGGGAATTATATGTATACAAAGGGGCAAACAGACAAACATCTTAATTTGTTGTACTTATACCAGTATAAATATTTTACATATATTTATATATACACATACATGAAATTTTGCATAAAATTGTGGTCTTGATTTTAAATAGTAAATGGTCAGCTAACTAGCTTACTAACAAGAAAGCTTCCCTTTTTTCCTCCTTTAAATTGCCTAGACAACATCTTCCTACTACATTGCATGGTTAAAACAGAGCTCTGATCACAACAGTACCTTTGGCAAGAATACGCTAGCTCCTGTAGCAGCATGAATCCAGGAAACACCAAAAGAGACGAAACAGAATCCTTCCATCTGAAAATCAGCAATATCAAAGTCACACAAATTTCAAAAGTTTCCTACTCAGTGTGAAGTGACAGCAACAGTTCTGAGGAAGGAAAAAACAGTCCTTGGCACAACATAAGAATTTTCTAACAGCTACAGTCCAACTCAGAATCATAAAGAGAGGTCTTTGGAGTATTGGATGGAAGATCAAACAGTATTTTGCAAAAATTTCCTGGAACATTGATTCACCTCTGAAACAATTTTTCACAAGGAGATACCAGAGTTTGTTCTCAGAAAAGTGATTTAGATGCTAAAGAGTTCTGCAAACTGACACTTTTTTATTATTTGACTTGGTGATGAACTGAGCAGAACTCTACCATAACCAAGCGCAATGCTAGTCATCACATCATCCAAGGAAAAGGGCAAGGAGCAAATTGTCGAACTGATTCCCCAAATGCATCCAGTCTTGTAATGCTGAATTTATTACCTGGTCCAGAAATTGACCTTTCACCTCCTGCATACCCAGCTGCCTCCTAGGGCTGCAGGAAGAGGTTACAGCTCTTACTCTTCCTACTCTTTGTCTCAGGAGAGAGCTGATTTAAATTCAATTGTCATATTGTTATTCAAAATCACAGTCCACACAGAAAGAATAAAATTTCTCCTACTCCTTCACTCAGTGATGGCTATAATGATGCATCTCCTTCCTTTAGGATTGTCTATGCCACCTGTGAAGCCCAAATAAACAAGAACCAGAGGGTGAAGTCTTTTTGGAACATAGAAGAAGCTATTCCTTACCAATAAAATGAGAATATTTAACTGCTATGCACTACAAAACCAGAGGACAGAGGGGGCAAAAAATAAAATATTTATCTTGCAAAAGATTTTGCAGCATAATCTTCTGCAAAGGTATCCCCACCAAGGGCGGATGCACAAGGGCAGAAATGCACCAGGGCTCTATGATATGTTTAAGCACAAGGGGAAAAAAAAGTACCTAAGAAAATGTGTGAAGCAACACAGCTTGTTATGTAGAGCAAACCCTCTTGAAGCCCTCCATGGTATGAAGGGTGAAGACAGCTTCATGTGACTTTCCCATGGCAAAGTCCAGAGAGCTTCTGCCCTCTCTGGAGCAACCCCATACTCACTGAGAACCAGCTCTGCATCCAGCTATGCAAGTACAGTTGGTTTTCTTCCCACATCTTAATTAACAAAACTCGGAAAAAGTCTTCTGGTGTCCTGTCCTGCTGCCTGCCAAGCAGAGGTGAAGCACAGTCACATCCCTGACAGGAAGACACACCACCAAAGGAAGCTTAATTTCTATTTCAAGCACGACCAGAAACATATTTGTCAGTAGGATAAAAATACTGCTGTAAAATAATGGACTCCTGCTGGTTCCTAAGTGCAGGAGCCTTTATACTGAAAGTAAGAAGCATTGATTCCCTAACAGAGCTTTTGTTCCCAAACCTCTGTGGGTTTTTATGCTTAACAAACAGTAAGAGTTTCATTGTGCAACAAATTCCGCATCTATACGGACTCGCACAAACCAGACTGAGGCACTCTTTCAGATTTCAGGTACATGAAATCTTAATGACTTTTCAAGAATTTATTCATGCCTTGACTCTAAAATCTGCCATCTCTGAAGTGTGACAGATACTTTCATACTGAAGTAGAGAACACTTTATTGATTTACCTTTAAGGAGACCATCATTCATTTTCATTTGACATCTAACTGCAATATCTGAAACCTTCGTAACTCCATTCCTTCTTCTCACTTCTAATCCAGTCCTCCTGATCCCTGTCACTTCCAACAAAACAACGATAACTTTTTCTTGAAAACTATCTAACTAAAGGAGTGGAACTTAGATCAGTAGAAAGCATTTCTGCATTCAGCTGTGTATTGTTTTGCTTCCAGTAAACAGACACGGTCCATTTTGCCTCAACATTAAAGGAATGTTCTTTTCACTGGAATGAAGGTGCTGATAATTGGCCCAGTGTACTTCCTTCAGGCATCTGTTAAGCTAATTACTGCTTAAGCTTATAGTCCTGCAATTTTCCAATAGTTTGTGATGGATGCTTGAAAAAAAGAAATTCTTAACAAAACTTTTGTTTGTTTTTAATGTAATGATGGCCGTGACAAACTCTTTATTGTTTGATTATTTCCTGGTTGAACCATCCATGGAAGTAGGATTGCTAAATTTTAATTTTGCAGCAGCTTATAGCTGAATGAAAATTTTTATTGGTTACTTGGTGTTTAAGCAATAGATTAATCTTTGTGAATCATCCTAACTGGCAGGTTTTAGTGATCCAAGTAATTTATTTACATAATTTGTTTCTATGTGTGAAGCAAGAGTCCATATAAATGCCATTATGTGAAATTTCCATGTAGCACAATAATCACAGGCAAAATTATGCCTCCAGAAATTGATCTTCAAGAAGATTTGGGATCACAACAGCAGACTTTTAAATAAAAGCCTGCATTTCTTCCCTATTCAACAAAGTGAACTTTAACTTAAAGCACAGTTCTTAAAACATTACAAACTGATTGTTGAACACAACAGGAGTTTTATCTAAAGAACAACAAAATCTCCGACCAGAATTTAGCTCACTTAAAGTCCTGTCTTCCACATTCCCATCTAACGAGAGGCACTGTGCACGTTCAAAAATGAGAGATGGCACTACTGCTTTTGCAGCCTACTACAATTGGGTGGCACAGCACAGACCCTTGGAGCACCCAGACTTAGACGAGTTAAAAGATACGGGATTTGCCTCACCAATCCTATAGCACAGGCACTCCAAG
The DNA here is from genome assembly GCA_013396635.1 of Penelope pileata. NCBI lineage: Eukaryota > Metazoa > Chordata > Aves > Galliformes > Cracidae > Penelope > Penelope pileata. Next base: position 1,075,141 of record WBMW01003333.1, read on the forward strand.
CATGCCGTCACTGTGGGAATTGCACTTCCTCTGTATTTCTCACTCCCTCTCTCAGTTTCAGAGGTTATGAAAAGCTCATGAACCAAGCTTTAGGAATGATCTGCTGATTATTTTATTGGTGATACACTGCAATTACCTCTCCTCCTTCTCCTTAGGTCTCTGTTGTAAGAGAGCTTTCAGTATGCATTGCTGAACCCTTGAAAAAGGAGGGGCCAGGATGGATGTCTTTTCTCCTGATGCAAACAACTGAGAAGGAAACTACATATGACAAATGCTGATTTGGCTAAGCATGAATTCTTTATTACGTAAGCCAATTTTGTATTGTTTATGCACTGAATATAAAATTCACTTGCAGATTTTACTCAACTACACATTTTATTCTGCTTAATGAATAATAATCTGATGACCTTACATGTACTTTGAAGACACGGGCCTGGGAGTGGTTCTATTAACAGGACAGAAAGAAACAGATGTTTCTGCCTCCACTCCTTGCAAACACATTCATCAGAACATCTCCATCATTTGTGGATTTCATTGTTGCTGGTGAGGATATATTAACCATCCGTTTCTGAGCATATTGCTTCAGGAATTTTCTGGTGTAAAAATCAACTGAGATCTTACATCTCGCCCTACTTAAGGAATTAATGAACCCAGGCTTGAAAAATCATTTATGTTCTTAAATCCAGAACTCTAAAAATTAACAGAACTAAAAAAGATTTTAAAAGCTGAAGAATTTAGAGTTCCCAATAATTTAAAAGGTTAATTTGTTCCAAACACCAAAATCTAAACTTCAGTTACATCCCAGGCTTGGAGCTGAATCGTATAGCAAGCAACTGTTGTCAATTGTTTTCTTAGTAACGATTAATCTTCCTTTAATCATGTGATAACTATTTCTGAGCTCCCTGCACTACTTTAATTCTCTGCTACCATCCAGGTAAGTAACAAGAAGGTAGAAGTGAATAAAAAAGCAGTTCTCAAATTACATCAGAGCAGATTTTCAAAATGCCAACAGCTTCCAGCATTTGCAAACATAACATCTGGTCACCTCTTTCCAGGACTAATTGGGAGTCACTGGGGGTGCTGGGATCTGGATATAAAGACCTTTTGGAAGTTTGGTCTGTATTTCTGCTTAAAAACAACTATGTTTGCTTGCAAAGCCAGCATTTGCATTCTGTCAAGTAGATGGAATGCCACTCTCCTTCCAGTTCGTCTTGCAGAGTCCTATAGACAAACCCTATGTGAATTTTAAGGCTCTGCTTTCTGCCAGTGTTTACGAGGCAGGAGGCTGTCACTGTGTTTTATACCGCATCTAATCAATGCTCAGGGAAGAATTAAAATTGCTATTAAAAAGACATGGGTGGCTAAATAACTTTGATCATGAAGTCTGCTTAGCCCTGGCAGGGAATGGCATTAAAAATAGCCTGCTTTGGAATTTCTAACTATATTTTTCAAAAAGTGACTGAGCTCTCCCTCTTCTCCCCACCCAATCAGAAGAGCAAGAACTAGCACTGTCAAGAACTGAAGATGAAAGAGCATGGTTTCCTAGAAGAGCTTACAGTGATGGAAGAAAAAGTTTGTGGGATAGCTTTATTTAAACAAGTTTCAAGCTGTGTGCGTAATACAAATACCCAGCATTATGGTAGGAAATGCTCAAATACAGATTAGTCCTTCTGCCCTGAAAATATCAGAAAATGAGCTGTGGCATTCATTCCTCCTGACATTGGGGAACTGCTGGAGTAAATACAGCCCAGCACAACCCCACTGACTCATCCTATGGCTCTTGGCTTGAGATAACAGGGTCTGGCCTTAGAGCAGCACTCATCAGACAAACCAGGGAATTACACACGCAGCCCAGCCAAGGTGGGCGCAGGCAGGCTACAACAAGCGTTCTGTGTCTGGGCTTCATAGCATTCCCACATGTTGTCAAGTCTGCTTGGCAAGAATTCCTCTGATCTTCCCATGCTAGAGTGAAATCTGCCTTTTGATCACATCCAACTGGCCCTGTATTCCAGGAGGGCTCAGTGAGGTGTACAAGGTTCCAATGCAGGGGGAAGGGAAGAATCAGAGAGAGAACAAGTGGCTAAAGCTAGAAGGTAATTCCTTGTGACTCTGCTTACATTTCACTCTTCCCTTCCTACCTACCTTCAGCTCCTACAACCAGGATTCAGTTAAGCCTTGTGGAATGGTTATTATTAGCTTTATCACTTTGCATTTTCAAATTCCAAACACAAGATAAAAAGTAATTAATGATGTTAATAAAAGGTACACACAGTCAGATACTTGTATTAGCTGCATATTCAGCATGTTAAAGAACTGGTGTATATTTTGTGGACAGTAAGCTTTATTGCATAAATGCATAAGACAACAAAACATTATTTTGTATCCTTATCCCCTAATTTGCAGTCACATATTCATATTGTATACAGACTCAGGGGCACCTTGTTTTATATGCAATCTATAAATTGTTTGGGATATGGGTAATTTCCTTTGGTCTACTTGCTCTGCAGCCACCACTATGCAGTGCTGCAACTCTTAAGAAGAGGAAGACAAAATAACAGGCTGGTAAATGTCTTTCTTGAGAGTGTGTTAATAAGTCTGGCCAGGAATCAGACCAAGCATACTATTATGAAAAATTTGTCAGAGCTGCTAAAAGCAAGAGCTGATTTCAGCCAGCAGCTCTCAAATTGGGCAACATGTGGCCTCATCAGCACAGCAGCCATCTGGCGACCCAGCAACTGGCCGGACACTGCCACAACATGCAGCAGCCTGACATTTATTAGGATGCAGCCATGCATGTGCCCCATGTCATGTCCCAGCTCTCGCAGCAGCAGGTAACCCATTCCTGCAGAAACAGCAGCTTACAAATCTGCAAGGCAATAAGCAGTCATGAATATTTCCTTTGACTAATCCTGTGATATGCTGATTTGGGTGTAATGTGACAGTAGAGAACCGTACCCAATAAGTAGAACAGGAGGCTGACATGTTGGATATACCCAGTGAACATCTGAATAACTAAACAGACAGCTCATCTCTGCATAGATCATCCTTCGGAAGCAAAAAGCAATCCTTTCTGTTCAGTCCATGTTATTTCTAAGCTAAGTGACAACAACAAGTGAATTAAACATCAAGGTAACAGATAGCCACTAATTGTGCTAGATGAGGTTCTAGCTCAGCAAGGTGCTATATCCAACTGCATCGCTACTGGGCGTGCACTTCCTGGAATAAGTATTAGCAAACACTGTGGGCTTTTTCCAGCAAAGTTTTTTCTATCACAGTGCTATGACCATGTTTCCACAGCATTTTTTCACCTCTGTCTTTATCAGGTTGCCAGCACTAACACTCACTGTGGCTGAGAGATTTGATACACAACTATTAGCACATTAGCCTCTGACACAGGATCATACCTACAAGCCACCAATATACGCTGCTCTGTTCTCCTGGTATGCAGTGGGATGGGGAGGATTTTACCCTCTCACATGCATGGAAGTGAGGGGCACATTGATCTTGAGAGTGCAAGCTCCTGAGTGGGAGAACCAGCAGCAGCATGAAAGATGCTGACACAGCTCCAGAGGATAAGTCAGAGCAGCAAGCGTACCTCATGCAGCAAGCAACATTTAAATGGCTTTTGAGAAAATAGCTGCACTTTCAGCTACCACATCAACTGAATGGTCCCCCACACAGCCCTAAAATACATGAAGAAAATACTTTTCATACAATGTGTCAGGAAAAGAAATGAAACACCTATCAGAGCGAGGGTGCATCTTCGCAGTTTACTGTGCAGAGTCAGTGCTTTTCTGACACAAAGCTCCTTAGGTCCTACACTTGATGCCATGGAAGTTGTGCTTCAGTATTCCCTGAGCTGGACCTTCCCCAGAGAAGGTAACATGGAAACTGCATACCAGGAAACCTGCCAGTCAGAGGCAAAGATTACAGATGCAACACCCCAAACCCCAGTTTGCAAATCAGGCTTTGAAAGAAGATTATCAGTCTACCCTATGTGACAAAAACCATCACTAGGAATGACAGATCCTTGAACCATACTGCTCTGCTCTATAGTACCTCATTCTGAGAAATTGCTTGCTATTGCAGATACACTCTGATGACCCTAAAGGAATATATTTCACAGCGATTATTTGAAGGTGCAGATGAGACTCCTGATGACTATTCTGAGAGCCATAACTCCAGCGCATCCCTGCAGCATTGTCCCTATTACACTGATTCCCCTGGATTAATGTTTCTATTACACCTTCTTTTGAGTCATGTACATTTCTGGGAAAGAGCTCTTCACTCACTCTGTCAAGTTAGACAGTAAAGATTTGCATTGTAGGATATGAAAATTGCTGTGTAACTGGAAGACCTGAAGACCTACATTATAAAGCAGCACATTGTTCCTCCATCAAATAACCCTGGCTACTTCTGCACTCTGACACTGCTGCTCAGAAAAATGGATCTTAGAGACAAACATCTAAATTCCTTAGTTTCTCATGGAAATTGTGATTTGCAGATTGATGCATATGCAGTGATAACATACGGCCTTCCTCTTCAGCCAATCTCTTTGATAACCTTTTTATTTTCAGAACAATGTCAGATTTATTTTCATTTCCCCCCCCCTCCCCGGTGTAAAACCAAGCCATATTTCCATAATTCTTTTCTATGGCCTAAAAAGACTAACATTTCTTTTATCCATCCACAATAGATTCTGTACATCACTTCTCAACGCATATAGCCAGGTTTCTAAGAAAGTGGAATATATAGTATGTTAAACTTCTGAAGAAACATCTCTTAAGTTTAGAGCTTATATAATAATGAGTTTATTCTTTAAAATAGACATTGAAGACAACAGCCAAATTTTGTCTTTATTTTAGCACGAGGAGAAAGTAGATGAAAGAGAAGAGACTACATCCTCCACACGGAATGAAGAAAAACTGATTTGGGAATGCTCTAGAGGCCCTGCCTTGTACCTCTAAGTGGGATGGAAAGTTCAGGACACATTAATCCTTTCCTTTCATGGTACTACTGACACATGTAGCTCAGCCACCCATTCACACTACACTCTTATCCCTGTCCAAATGTTAATATGTTTGCACACAATTACTGTTCCAAGAAAGTCACTAGGTACTATTGCTAACTCTGAATTAAATCACCTAGCTGAAAAGGAAACAGGCCAAGTATTTACATACTTATGTTTCTACAACACCTGTGAACCTTAATTAAAGACTGGGGGCCATTGCACTGTCTGGCGCAAACAACAAAAGTCAGAGTGGCTTCTTGTTCCTAGTGCTCTGCAACTCAAATATCAGAGAAGAGACTGCAGAAGGGAAGAACAATGGAAAGTACATGAGCACCTTAGGAAGGTCTTCCCTAAGCTATGGACAGCCTGTCTGTATAAATGCTTCGTAAGCAGCACATAGTTCCTGGTAACTAGATTGCTATTCCCAGGGCCCTATGAGGTGGCTCTTTCCTGCAGAAGACTCATTGTTCACATTTACTGAGCATAACCACATAGAATTGTGATAATAGGAAGGTTGGATAGATACAGGTAGCAATAAACTACTACAGAAATACACTATTTCAATGCTAGAAACAACTGACACCACTTAGAAATTGCAGGTTCTTGCCATCGCGTGAAGCTTCTCTTTTGGCCTTCCACCCTGCAGTTTCTTCCAGGCTGTCTTTGCCAAAGGGCTAAGCAGGTAGTAAGGGAAGTTTAACTTCAGGACACCTTGTTAAGTCAGGGTGGAAATTACAGTAGCTTGCATGACAGCATAAAGATACAAAGGGAGCACTTTAGGGTTAGTTGATTTCTGCAATGTAAAAAGTATTGATCATGGGTTGTGGAACAGGAAATCATGATTCAAGTGCAATGGCTAAAATATCAAGTGCACAACCTGGAGAAAATCTGAAATGCATAGAAAAGCTATTTTCTTGTAGTACCTTTCCTTTTAACTTATCCAGCATCAATTCCTATGCTAGGAATACAGTGAGCATTGCTGTTCTGAGCCCTCAGTTTAAGAGTTTGCCTTTTATGTTTTAACTCTTCTTCCCAATTATCTTAAATGTTTACCTGTTGAAAAGGTTGTTGAAGGTGAATTAACAAATTGATCCCATCGGTCTTTTAAAGGATACACTGCACCTAACAAATATTTTATTGTAACAGTGTTACATAACTTATCTCCACATAGGAAAGAAAGGCTCCTATTTCAAGTTGAGTTGAAGCAAGCATATCTACATTTTATACAGCTAACTTACATGTATGATATCTGCGAGGAAACAACTACTCTAAAGGAGACTATAAGCCAGTCAATTCCTTGATACTCTTGAGCTTTTTTCCCTGTTTAAAACACAGCACCCCAAAATATATATTTTATATATATATATAAATGATATATATATATCAGTGATCAAGAAGCATCTGTGAATCGGTCCTCACAAAAAGAGACGTGTTGTATTCCGTGTTGCATAGCAAAGAAAGTTAAGATAAAATTAAGATTAAAAAGCTACAAATGAGAACACGAAGGACAAAACTCTAGATATAGCTTACAGTAAGACAAATAGAAATAACACCCATTGAGAGAGCTTTCTAAATATCCATTATAACAAACCTTACTTTAAAGAAGAAATTATTTTTGTTGCTTTGAGTTAAAACAGAGAATGCATAGATCACCTAATTATGAATTGTTTTTATGGTACTGATTCTTAAAGTAACACACGTATTTTCAAAGGCTTAGAGGAACTGAACAACATTACTAGAACTGTTCTTAAGTTTCAGAAAACATAATACCTTCAATAAAAATTTAGTGATAAAATATTCCCTCCAATATTGCATAACAGAACACACATCCCTCTGCATAAATATTTCTTACCCAACAAATCCATTTTCTTACCTTCATATTAGAAAGGAGCTTCTCCAAAGTAAATAACTCTTGCTGTCTAGAACTATGACCTCACTCCTTCCTTATTTTTTTTTTTCTTTTCCCCTCATCTGCCATCTAACTGAAGCTTAGTAATAAGTGCTTTAATAACTGGCACCTGAAGTTTATAGCCTCCCAGTTCCCAGAATGCACTGGAAGTCAAGTTTATAGAACCTTTATAAGCCTCTTTTCTAGACAGCTGAATTTTCTCATTTAAGCACTTTTTCTGTATTGAAAGAGAAAAGATTGTTTAGGGGAAAGTTACATGATAACTTAGAGTTACGGTTAGCCAATTTTGTAGGCTCTTTTAAAGCTTAACTTTTTATGTAATTAATATTTTAGTGAAAATGTTGGTGGTAGTGAGCTAAAAGAAAATCAATAGGTACTTAAAAAAAAATCTTTAAATCTAAAACAAAAAAAAAAAAAGCTAATCTATAGCTTTATCCCCAGAATCTGTTGATGCTTCACTTACTCGTAGAGATACTAGTGTATTGCTATATCAAAGGTGGTAATCCAGGCTTCTTACAGCTTCCTATAAAAAAGGTATTGATATTTGTAATGAAGTTTTACCTGTGGTTTTTTAAGAACTGCTTTTTATTATAGCTTGGAAAAAAGCCTTTATGTTTAGGAAATAGAAGTCTTCATTACTGACTATTTCTAGTAGTTATTAGTTATTGTTTTTGCGCAGGATTTTTCTACAAGAGGAACCTCAGGAAACTTTCCCAGCAATATACATACAGGAAACAATTTTACCCCATTCTGTGTGGGGTTTAAGGACTGCTTCTCCAGCCTTAGTTCATCACTAGTATTTGATCTAAAGATCACAAGACTTCTCAGATCCTTTTTACTCTTGCTGGCATTTGGGTGCACCTGAAAGCATTTTGTGAATCTTCATTCTATTTTCTGTATTTTTTAGGTCCAAGGCTGTGAGTGAATATGCTGAAAGAAAGAGATTGGGCAATATCCATTTCATAAGTCGTCAGTCATTCTTCACAAGTTTTTTGAACTCAAAGGTTCCTGGGACTTCACCTTGTTTCCTTAGATTGGCAAAGGTCCAAATAATCCTCTTCTCTGCTTTCACAACTTCTTCATAGACAATATTTCTGTGTGGGGAGGAAGCGTAATGAGACTGCAACCTCTATCACACTTCATCCACTTCACAGCGCTGGATTTCTTGCATCCAATTCATTTGGAGGAACAGAAGGGAAGACTGACTGACAAATCCACAGCCTATTGTAATTGTGGTGACTTTGTACAGGCATCATAATAGACTACACTTGTATATTTATTAGCAATAATAATCTAGGCATCACTAGCAAGTGCTCACTGGAGACAGGAGTTCTCAGTAGTCTGTAGCAAATTAGCCTGAAGGAACATAAGATAGTGTACCTGCCTCCCACACACAGTGCTATGCTTAATAAATATTTGGAAAGCAGTTGAAGATTCTGGGAGGAAAAAAATATGTAGTACTATTATCAATCTACTGTGCTAAAAATATTCATTTCTTTGCCTCTGATAAAGCCTCTTGTTAACAAGCTATTTCACAAATGCTTAAATGAATTCAGTGTAAAATGATTCATTGCCATACTTGCAATAAAGAAAATACACATATGTTCCTAAAGAAACTAGCTCTCACTCAAAGATCAATCTTTGGCAAGGTTCATAAGTTCTTCTGTTAATTTAACAATTCCTTTTTTCTTCTGCTTAATCTACTTGCCAAAATAGAATAAGATACATCCTGTACTGTTTTAAAGTACTTTAATTCTGTGTGTTGACTGTTTGGGATAAATTAACTTCAATTGTTCTGCAGTTTAAATGCAATTAAAATTAACATGTAGGTGAAATATAGAAGAACTTGCAAAATCTTCAAAGTCTGACATCTTCAATTGACTACAAAAAATACAGGATATATTAGCCTAAACTGTTTTAGTGTATGTGTTTAGATCTAGAACTAAATCCAAAATCTTTACCTGGGAAAGAGCACATGAAATCCGAGCCTCAAAGGCCGAACTGACATCTCTAGAAACAGTTCAAATGCATGATATATCTAGGCCTCAAAGGGCCTTACACAAACACTTGGCAAGGTAAAAATCTCCATCTAAGTTCTTCATTGCAATTTCAAAGAAAATCGTGAGAAAATGGTTGACTGCCTGTGCCTCGGTCCATATTGCAAAAATGTCAGCACTGGGAGGAGCTTGGAAAAGGGATGCCGGTTTGGTCAGTAAAGGATTAATCAGTGAGCTTGCATTCAACAAACTAGTGGTGAAATTCTGCCATGGTTTGTTAGGGTTTTGCTAGTTTATCAGTCACAGAATAAATTCAGAAAAGCAGATTTTGTCCCCATGGGCATAATTTAGTGTCTTTGTACCTTCCACTACCTTTTACATACAGATATGGAAAAGTATGAATCCAGAAACTTGTAAAACTGGAAAGGATGGGCTACTAAGTAAACTACAAAGTAAAATCTAATATTGTTAATTATTTAGCATTTAATTATTTGGAATAAATTTTGACTCTGAAAATATCAGAAAATCACTGGATACTATTTTAAAACTCTCTGATGGGACTCTTTTGCTGTAATAATCCTATATGTATTGAAGTTATTTTTTACTTCAGGGTCATATGGCTGTATAAAAATTAATTCTTGTAACGGAGTAAGAACCTATAAAGCTCAAACTCCAGTCACCCAGATTTTCAATAAAGCTCTAGCACACAAGAGGCTACTTTCAGTTCTGTCTGCTGTATAGCTGCAAAACTGATACTGTCCTGAATCTCTGCAGAGCTTATAAGCGTAAGAAGAGTTGAAGATATAAGAGTTGTAAGGCTTAACTAGTCCACAGCTCTTCTGAGAAGGGATCTTCTCTGATAGTCTCATCTAACATGATTCAGGAGAACAATCTGCAGCATTAACAACTGGCTGATATTTTTACAGTGCTATATCAGAATAAACTTCAGTTGTCACAGATGATATTTTTTCCAAACACCTTTTATTATCAACAGTCAAATAAGTTTAAGTGACCATTTACTCTGAAAAGCATTTGAAAATATTCTTTGCATTGTTCTGAGTCCCAGTTGGTACAAATGGCTGCAGCTTCACTGATGTAATAGAGATATGATGAGCAATACCAAGTAGGGACTGAGTTCCTTAATGCTATATCCCACCGCACTCCTGCAGTTTGCTAAATCATGTTTAATGTCCTGCCACAGCCTATTGCAATAACTGTGAATATTGGCCAGTTTCAGAATCCTGTAAATATATTATTTATATCACCAAACGTCTTTTATAAAATACAAAGAAAATCGTACAGACAACCTCCATTATTTCCTTGTGGCTGGAAGGCAAATCTCTCACTTTATTTTAACAGAATATAGCTTCGATTGATTTATGGCTTTGCAGATCATTCCTTGTGTGATTGTTGAATTCACTGTCCAACAGGGACTAGAGAAGCTGTGTGTTTTGGCAAGTGTTATTCATCTTCCATGCTTCAATCCCCCCTGTTACGTTATTCTGATGTCTGTGCACTACAGTAGCAATGATCTCTGTAGCTGAACAGCAGGCTGAGACTAGCAGTCCCTTCTCACACATGGTAAAACATTTTTTTTTTTTTTGAGCTTCTGGGAATCTGTAAACCACATGAAAATACTCAGCCCTCCTGCCTGAGATGGGACATGGTGTCATTGCTACAAGACTTTGGAGCTGGAGGTGTATGTTCAGTTTAGTTTCCCTCGCAGTTCTGCAACCAGATAGTAGCTTTTCTCCTTGCAGGCAGTTCATCTTTCTTTGGCCTAAGCTAAACGTGTAAAATCTGAAAGCAGTAGTGGTGGACATCCAAACAACTTTACAGCCTGAAGTAATGTGAGTTGCACTCAGCTGTTCACTTTTTGAACATGGAAAACACCAAGAAGCAGTTAGCCCCTGTGGACTTGGAAATACAAAGATAAAAATGAAATACAAAGGTAAGAACAAATGTGAAAATACAAGAGCTTTAGGGAATGACATTTTCCTTGAATGCACACTGAAACTAGGTTTGAGAAGTTTGGTGTACGCATTCAGGGGAATGCTCGAAGACCCTACAGATCTCAATGTGCAAAAGGCACATCAGGACTTCAGATTCTTCAGAAAGGATTTGCTCCAGATGACTAACCTTCTAACATAAAGAAAATATTGAAGCAGTTTACATCCCATGACATATGAACTGAAACATGATTTGAAAAATATGGAGGGCACTTTCACTTTGCATAACAAATAAGTAGCTGTTACTGATATTTTGAATGGCTTGTGAATGTATAGTTCACTGGGATTAAATAGCATCATTTTGCATACTTTGTTCAAAAGTTAAACCGCTGTCGTTTCAGAAAAAAAACGGGTTTTATATGCTATGGCAGCTAAATACTTGTATTTCACACTGCGGAGGAATTAGATATTAACATCTTACTAAAATTACAGTTATTTTAGAGAAAATGGTGGGAATAATACCAGAATAGTAATATTTTAAAATTGAAATCCTGTTGCCTTGTGTTATGGTATGATCATGAAATGTGAACAGCTTAAATAATTTGTGTAGGTTAATGCATTTACCCACACTTCTCAGCTGTGACAACTTCAGGCAGATGAAATGACTTCAGAACTGGAAAAAAAGTGGCACTAAAACTCATAGTTAACCACATACGAACAGAAGGGAATGGTTGCTGTAACATAGCATAGTTATTTTTGCTGTTTTTGTTTTCAGTCAGAGTAGGAGAGCATCACCCTGCTTTTTCCTTCTTTACTGCAAAGATTTGCTTATCTGTTTTATAATATGAGGGCTTGTGAGCGTGAGCTGTCTTCCCTGGACATGATCACAACACCTCTGTTTGATGGTAAGAGAAAGTAAATCTGTTCCAGAGGTTTATTTTTCATTTTTTCCTTTTGGAGGGGGTGTACATCTTCTGTCTTATGCATGAACATTTTTACGACTTGTAAAAAGAATGTGGCTAAAATGTCCACTTGAGGGGGTTTCCACCTTGCAAGGGAAAGATTGTAGGTTCCTGTAGCAATCACTTGAAAAGAGAGAGAGGCGTGACAGTTGCTATTCTCTACATGCTGGATTTCCAGGGACCTTGCAGACAAATGAATGGTAGTCCAGAGGGGAACAGCAGAAAAATGATAAAAGACTTGGAAAATGAAAATTGCAAGAGTGATAAAGAGGATTGGCCATCTAGCACTTAGAGAAGACATAACTGTCTATACATACATAAAGGGATATTATAGAGAGAACAGGGACCAATTATTCTCTCTAGTCATCATCAAGAGCAGAACAAGACTAATGGATTTAGGCTGTTGCAGGGAAAACGTCAGTTTAACATTAGGAAATACTTTGGGTAGGAGAACAATCAGGACAATGAATGATGCTGTTAACGGGAGTTGGGTAGAATTTCTGTCATTGAACTTGACATCCATCTGAGGTAATGGATCTTATTGTGCTTTAAAGTCTACCAAAACTAAAAGACCTTGGTCCTGAAAATCTGAATGCAAGGTAACCCTGATAAAGACAGAAATCTTTGCTTGAATAAGAGCTGCCTGTGTCACGAACTTTCATAAATCTTTAGCAGGTGGTGAGGTGTGCCAGCCTCCTTCCCAAAGACGTATATCACAGGTAATTGTTATTCATATAAATTGCAAGATATGATCAAAATCCATGTTTTTTTGCCTGACAAAATCTACATATGCTTGTTGCTTGCTCATGAAAAAAGCTGATTCAATAAAGCATCTTCCATTTTCTGTGTGCACTCTATGAATTGATTTACATGCTTAAACACCACTGAAATTCACCTTTCTGAAATTTATATTCAAAATCTGATTACTGCTTGTCTGAATTCAGTTATCAATTTATTTTTTCATTCAAGCATGTATTTTACCCTAGGTATATGGTTTAAGTCAACCTCCAAAAATGTCTTTCACAACAAGACTCTTTCAACCACAACAATTATGGGATAAATTTCAATAAGTAGGCTGAAAAGATTATTTGGTATCTAGTGCCATTATAGAATCCATGGTTTATTCTCTACATCAGTGTTTCAACAGAATTTTGGTCAAGGACAGTCATTCTGCTTTTACTAGTGATTGTTCAAGTTCAACCGAAACTCCAAAAAATGCTAATGATTTTAATGAATCAAAACTTTCATTGCCTGCCTGCTACTTCTCGTGTCAAACTCCAGGGAAATTAAGGTGCTGACAGTGTTAGATGAACAGGATAAAATCACAATTCTCTCAAGAAACCAGACTTACAGCTACAACTGCTTCAAATTACATAGCTTTATTTGCTTAAGGGAAAGTGTATTGGCTAGCCACGATGAAAATTTCCAGAAAGGATCAGCCTCAGTGTACTATATACTTTCATAAGTACATACAGTTATTATACATACAGTTTTTGGTTCTAAGTAACACAGGCAGACCTTCCATTCTCCTAATTTGCATTGTATGATCTACCCTCTTAACTGGTTATGATTTTTCATAGGAGACATGAAAGCTGTGGACATCTTTGCGCACCTTTAAGCTTGAGGATAATAACCTCCTTCTTTTGAAATCAGATATTGCATCAGTGGACAAAGGAAGGGAAAGTGATGTTGTCTACCTAGACTTGTGCAAGGCCTTTAATGTGGTATTGCACTACATCCTTACACCTAAATTGCAGAAATATGAATTTGAATGCTGGCTTATTCAGTAGATAAAGAATCAGTTGGATGGTCAGCCAGAGGGTTGTGGTCAATGGATCTATGTCCAAGTGGGGGCTGGCAACAAGTGGTGTCCCCCAGGGGTCCATCTCAGGACCGGTGCTCTTCAACAACTTTATCAATGGCTTAGATAGTGGGAGTGAGTGTACTCTCAGCAAGCTCACTGATGACACTAAGCTGAGTGGCACAGTTGACACAGCAGAAGGAAGGGAGGCCATCCAAAGGGACTTGGATAGGCTAAAGTGAGCCCACATGAACCTAATGACATTCAACAAGGCTAAGTGCTAGGTGTTGCACTTGGATAAGGGCAATCCCAGATATGTGTAGAGACTGGGAGAAGAACTCCTTGAAAGATGGGAGATTTAGGTTAGACATTAGAAAGAAATTCTTTGTTCGGGGGTGGTGAAGCACTGGAACAGGTTGCCCAGAGACATTGTAGATGCCCCATTCCTGGAAGCATTCAAGATCAGGTTGAATGAGCAGCCTGATTTCGAGGTTGGAGACTTTGCTTGTGGCAGGAGAGTTGGAACTAGGTGATCTTTCAGGTCCCTTCCAACCTAAGCCATTCTGTGATTTCCTTCTGGAAATCACCAAACATATTCTAGAGCAACACAGGCCTCCTGGCTTTATTTCTTTACCTTGTTATCTACATCTCATTCTGGTTACTTGGATCCAGGCTGCATTGCAAACCTTAAATTAGTTATATGATCAGTTACAATTAGTATTTACAGCAGCAATAACAACAAAATACTATGTGCTTTTTGTTATCTTGCAGCAGAGAACAACTTTAAGCAGTAGGTTTACTAAAAAATTCTTTTCTTCTTAGAGTGCTTATTTGGTAGCTTATTTGGTCTTCTGATCTAAATGCAGTAGAGGAGAGAGTGTGCTTCTGTGATAATGATGAAAGGGCTAATGAGATACCACCAGGGAAATCTTCTGGTGATATTATAAATAGATGAAAATATGAAAGTGTTAATGTCCAAAGTCAGAACTTATTTCATGTATAGGTAGAAAGCAACTTCTAGGATTTTTGCAGGGATTTCTAACTATGACACAAGTGTTATTATTGTGGATTTTAAGGATGCTCACTACCATATTGAATTTCAGTTCCTAATACCAGTCTTCGGAGCTCCAGACATCAATAGTTAATGGCCATGAGGACATTTGTCGCTGAGTAAAAGAATTTGCTGTCTACCTTCCTATCACACAACATTACATTCCAATAAGTTTTTTTCTCCAGTTCATTCAACATTCAGATTCAGTATTTTCTAGCATCCAGTCATAATTTCTCAGCTGTATGCAAAGTCTGGACCTCCTACAAAACATCCAAGTATCAGAGGACTGGGACTATATTGTACTTTAGAGACTAATCAGGCACACTGGAATGACCATAAAGCTGTCAGAACACTATTAATACTAAATACAAAATTACTTCAGTTCTCTTAATTACCTCAATGTTGCCCTTCGGGAAGTGCTTCAAGCAAACTTCCGCATGAAGGAAAACATTACCACCCAAGGACTTGTGAATGGGTCTCTCAACATATTTTCTTCTGAATAACCATACTACAGATGCTTATTCTCATGCCATTAATAACTATGGAAATTAACGATAGAGTGTGATGTTAGGTTCTCTGTTGCTGCTTAGGTGTATAAATGTTCATCTAAGCTGTGTACATTCATGCTTCACCTGTTTTTCCTGGCCACACTGCTCAACTGAGTTTATATAACCTACAAAAAGGAGACACAGGGAAGCTTTTCAATGTGACTAAAGTTTTTGTCAGACACAGCTATAGTTGATCGCTACTTCATGGAGGCTATATGCCCTGAAACATATGAAATGTGAATGTTTTGGAACCCTGTTTGCTTGGCCTTTGCTCTTCAAATAGATCTGCAAATTATTTAACCAGAAAACATGCATTTTGAGAGGAAGCAAGATTTTTAAAATAGCATCTGTGACATGAATGGGACATGTTCAAAACAAAAAAGGCAAAAAGCTACTCCATCAGTCATTCTCACACAGAAAGAAAGCTGTCAGCAGCTTTGCTGTATCTCCTTTCAACCACTAGGTTTGTTCAGTACAGAGAGAAAGGGGAAAACACTTGACCAATGCTTTCTAGAAACCTGATGAACTAATTCCATGAATATTTTCTCTATATAAAAAGACAGCATAATCTAATTCTTTTTCTGGTATTTATTAATGAGCATGTACATATACATGGATAAAGTATTGATGAGATATGCTAACCTCAATAAAGATAAGAAAACTTGCAGACTGGATTCATTTATAAGTCTATCAGCAGTACACATTAGTCATCGATACATATCTAATAAACTATGTATGAAAGGCATCTTGATAACTTGCCTCCAATAAAGTTTTTGCAGGGGTAGCATAATGCCTTAACTCATTCTCATTGTACCTTTCATAATTTACAGATGAGTGGTTCTAAGTTAGGAAGATCTCTGTAGTTAGGTTAAGTAATAAATAGAAGCTGATGTTCTGTTGTTGCTGCTGTTTTTCCCCTTGACATAAATATAACAGTGCGGACTTTCTAGCTATATTCTGCACAGACAGCAAGTTCACAAATCAATGTGTGCCAAGCACATCCAATTCTTATTATTCATTGTATCATGCTGCACAGTGTAAATAAAATACTTTTTAGCAAGCATGCTTGTTATGGGAGACAAAACAGAAGCACGGCTAAAAATCTGATCAAATTCTGAGCCAGTCCTGCCAGGCATGTACTATCAAATGTCAGCTCTACAGCCGACAGAATCTGGAAGAGACATTTTCTACCCTTTCAGAAATACTTCTCTGACTTCTGCAGTGACCTGTAGCATGAGTTGCATAACATGTTACATTGTCCACTTACATCATAGGTGCCCTTTTTGTTAAAATTCTGTCACAAGATCTAATTACTGACAGTTATCTCCATCTGATTTGAGTTTGTACATCTTCCATATAGCTTACTTAAAGGTGCACAGTTCATAACTCATTTTTGGATTTAATTTACTTTTGTCACAAGCTCTTTTTTATTACAGTGAATGCATAATCTGCAGTCATGCCACTTTTAGAAGTCATCCAAACTTCAGTGGAAGACAGAATGAAAATTCATCCATTTGATCAGATTCCTGGTCTTCATATTTGAGAAACACAAATTTGTTCTTGCAAAGAGTCCTCAATTCCTGGGGAATCACCAGTAACTTTGAAAAGTTACATGTAGTCTTTATTTGAAAGTATCTTCAAAAAAAAAAAAATAACTTCACAGCACACAGGAGTGTTTTCACTCTTACCAACTAACAGATAGACAAGTATTTCACTTTCTTATACTACTTAGCATATAGGAAAGAGAGAAGAGAGAAGGATAAGTGTTCAGATGATCTTGCACTCATTCTACTTCTCAGAGGGTTTTAGTGGTATCACTTCTATCTCTGATCAAAGGGGATTATCAGGATTTCTTTTCAGTGGATGTGCAGTTCTAAAACAATACTTGTAAGCATGTGAACACAGAAGAAAATTCACCTTCAAAGCCCTAAAGACGATGCAAGAGATGGTGCATTTACATTTTAAATTTTTATCCTAAATCCAGCCCACAGTACCTGAAGGAGTGAGGGCTATTTAAAAATTCATAATAAAGTTCTGGATCTGGAATCTTAGCATATTTCCTGCTGAGGGAGTGCATACATCACAAAATGTCATCAATACATTTATTATGCAGACCATTCTCTTGAAATATGAGAATAGATGATACCTGTCTCTCGGGATGTTCAGGACTTAGACCATGTTGAATGATAATGTCTTGTGCAGAACTTTGCACTGCTACTTTTCTTACAGCATTAATTTGTGGATAAAGACAGGGACTTTTTTTCTATAAGAACTGACAATCAACACTTCCCAGAGCACTTAAATTAATATGGAAAGAAAAAAGTTCACGAGTTTGCAGCGCAGTTATACATCAAAGTTCTACCAATGCATTATGCATCTCTCTTCCCTTTTGAATCTTCCTTACATGCTTTCCCCCATATTCAAATACAGAAATAGCTCCTTTCATCATGCTATTGACATAAATAGCAGCAGGACCAATTTGGTGAAACTGTTATATTAATTTCTGTATAAAGAATATTTTACTTTGTGGAAAAAAAGAAAAGATCACAGCAAGTAGACTGCTCTGAATCCTGAATTCACTACTGCAAGCCATGAATTTGTGGCTTATATTCAAAACAAACATGAATCTATAATGTCAATAGTACAGTATTGGTAGCATGCAACCCACCTTTTTCAGCAGCCAATTCATTTTTTAAACTACAATTTGACATTAAATTTATGCTAGATTATTAAGGCCGTTCCAACAATTAAGTTATACCCAGACTTAATTATTTAGTGTTAGCCTGGCTGCAATGATTTGGATCTTTTTAAGAAAAAAGAAACAGCTTATTCAGATAATAGTTTTGCAAATAAACCTTTTACACTGCAGTCTTGAAATCCTGACTAGCTATCTGGAGCATTGATAGTATGTAAGAAGTCCTTTAAATTATCTTCTGATTCACGAGGAGTAAAAACTGAAGTACATCTTAGGCCAGGCCCAATATAATTTTAAAGAGGTTCAAAAAGTCATATGATGGCTACTTGTGATGTAAAAACAACATTCTGAAGAAACATCTAACCTTAAAACCCTGAATTTGGACTCCTCAAGTGTGCAGTAGATTTCCTATGAAACCTTGGGCAAGGCTCTTTACACTGTTAAAGACTTCGTATTAAAAAGGCACAAAGCTTTGACATCAGCAGCCTCCATGGTTGATGCAAAATGATCACAAAATATCCAGGCAGATCCTTCTTTAAATTTCAGCACATTGATTCTAGTAGCTCACCATTACAGGGGATGCAACATCTGTCCCTGAATTTTTTCCCCTTTCTCCTTCCTCCATTTCTTTTCTCCTCTTGATATGTATATTTACATTGTAAAGCAACAAGAGTATTGAAAGCAATAATCAGCTCAAGATGAAATCCCTTGCTGCTAGATCAGCAGTTACCTTGTTTTCAGATGTTCTACATTAGTTTGAAATGTTATTTGAGGTTCAATGTCTTTCAGATTAACATTTAAAAAAAGGAGAAATATTCATTCTCTCCTAACCTTTGGAATTTACATTGGGTTCAAACAGTACCACCTTCTTCCCTTCTACTTGTTTCTTATCATTCTCTATAGTGCCCAGGCTATCATTTTCTTTAACATCTGATATGTGTTGATGAGCTGGCCTAAGTACCAAACATCAGAAACACTTTCGTAAAGAGCAGCAGTGACCCACAATGTATTTGTTCTTTTTTCTTGGCATTTGTCATCATTATTTGACTGCATGAAAACAGTAAAATAAATAAAATAAAAAGAACTCTCAACTCCTGCTACCATGAAGTCCTTCAAACAGAAATAGCCTGTGCAGTACTGACAGTGGGACAGCAAAGTACATTTGTCCCACAGTCTTGCAGAAATGCCAATCAGTTAATTGCATGTTTCCTGTTTGGCTTCCCTGAACCTTCTTTTTTTCCTCTTTTTTCCCCTTCCTCATTTTAAGGGAATGAAACTTCATTCTTCTTTCAACGATTTTATAGTTGACTTTTGATTAATTCAGTTTCTTACCAGTAAAGTCTTTTGCCAGTTCATGTGGCTATTCAGCGTTCAAATCTTCAGCTGCTCTAGAAGTTATTGGGTGAAAAACAGCTTCACACTCAACACAAGGAAGATGAATGTTTGAGAGGAAATGTTTGCTCTGCACTGAGGATGTATTACTCACTCTGTGCTGAAGAGGGGAAAAAGCCTTCAAAGTATGGTAAATACCCTCCACATTCCCTAAATACCTTTGTTTCTCCACTCCCTAAAGAATGTCTTCATGTCCTTATCGCTGAAGATCTGAATTTAATTTCCTCTGGAGTGAATGTCCTCCTCTGGAATGAGTGATGAAATGATTCAGTGTATCTGAAACTGCCTACAAAGACAATGATCCAGTATGGAGAAAAGAAGGCTCCTGACATAATTGCTATTTTTTCTCAAAGCACTGAGGTGACAGTAAGTTAGCCAGTGCCATCTGCAGTCTATTCTTCCCATTTCTTTTTTTAATGTCTAAGACCAAGTGACCAACTTTCAGTAATTTATTTTACAAATCATTATGAACACTGCTGTCTAGGATAACAAGGCAGATGAGAAGTCCAGGGATGAGATGGCTTAATGGCTTTAATGGCTTGAGAGTAGCCCTGAGGAGAGGGACTTGGGGGTGTGTGTTGATGAGAAACTCAANAAGGATAGATAATGACAGAACAAGGGGTAATGGTTATAAACTGGAAGAGGGTAGATTTAAACTAGATATAAGGAAGAAATTCTTCACTGTGAGGGTGGTGAGACGCTGGAACAGGTTGCCCAGAGAAGTCGTTGATGCCCCCTCCCTGGAAGTATTCAAAGCCAGGCTGGATGGGGCTTTGGGCAACCTGGTCTAGTGGGAGGTGTCCTTGCCCATGGCAGGGGGGTTGGAACAAGATGATCTCTAAGGTTCCTTCCAACCTGAACCATTCTATGATTCTATGAAGCTCCCTAAGGAAGTGGGTAAACCTTTCACATAATTCAAAGGCCTGTCATCACCAGTCCTGTACTAATTCAGCTATTTTTCTCAATTTATGTACCAACCCCATAAACAGAGAAGGGCTGGAATATCTTTAAAATCCATTAGGACTCTATAATAATTTTATGTTATAATTGTCTTTGAAACAACATCAGTGATAGAATTCATTTTAAAACTGTAGGTAGAGAGTATAATTACCTCGGAATAGTTCAAAAGCAGGGATAACTGCAACGGGTCATATGCCCTGTTTTCTGAGAGAGTGCAATGTTGTCAGTGCTATTAGCTGAATGCCTGAACTCTTGATATCTTTTGCAAGCCAATAATAAGACTGAAGCCCTTCTATCAAGCTTCCACTATGAATTGTGAACAGTGTGCTCTAGCAACTTCTTTGGGAAGGATCTAAAAATACATTCTGGAGGGAAAAAAAAGGTAAAATAGTAAAATGCAGGCTGCTTTTTCTACTAACTGCATTTTGATCAGTTATTAGTGTGCCATTCAGTATTGAATTTTGTACCATAACTGATGACGAAGTTTCAACTGCCCCATAGAATTATGGAAACATTAAACCCGAATGCAAGAAGGGATAAATAGAATGTGCCTGAGAAATAGCAAAAATGTACTATATTGCTGTGTAACGAAGCAGTATAAAAAACATTCTCTACACAAGCATGGTAGTAGGCTAACAAGATTTCATTACTTACCTCTTTATGTTATTTAACCCTGGCAGGCAGCTAAGTACTACACAACAACTCACTCACTTTCTCCAAGTGGGATGAAGGAAAGAATTGGAAAAGTGTGAGAATTTGTAGGTTGAAATAAAGTACGTTTGCTAACAAAGAAAATCTGCATGCACAAGCAAAGCAAAACAAAGAATTCATTTGCCACTTTCCATCAGCAGGCAGATGTTCAGCCACTTTCAGGTAAACAGGGCTCATCACGCATACCTCTTTCTTGTGAAGACAAATGCCATCAATCTAAACTTCATCCCCCTTCCTCCTTCTTCACCGCAGCTTTTTATGCTGAGCATAACACTATGTGGTATGGGATACCCCTTTGGTCAATGGAGGAATTCAATTCCACACATGTCCATATCAGACACCATTATGTCAGACTGCCCCTCTGCTGCCGTCTGTCACACAGCAACAAAATGTAACAGAATATTGGTGGGAAGGTTCAGCCTCTGCTGCCATACCACCACCATCTGCCTCTGATATCATGGGCCAACATAACAAAACAGGAGGCGTTGCTTTCAGAGTAGCCTTTGTATGACTTTTTTGATCTTTAAAATCTTGACTTGCCCCAGGAAGCTTTATCAGCCTAAATGTTTACTTTCACAGCCTCTTTTCTAATAAGCCATTTTCATTCTTTGTCATTTTCTGTGAAAACTATTAAATTCATTGATCAATGTTTGACTGTATTTTTCAATGCTCTTGCATTGTGAATGGAGGTATAGGTATTTAATATATTGCTATTTTTAAAAATGATTGATCTATAAGCAAACAATAGTTTAATTCCCCAAGAAATTCTTCCTAAGAAAGGCTGGAGAGCTTCAGGGAAGAACAGATTCAAACTAAGACATTCCAGTATAGAATTTGACAGGACTAAAAGACTAAGGAGTTATGACCAAGAGAATAAGCAGTAAAGGGAACGGAAGAATCTCACATCATCTAATGTCCATTACTGCACTTCAGGCTGACTTTCACCCAATTATTTTTCTTTTCAGCTTAGCTTGCTCAGGTACTTCTGGAGTGGCACACAGCCTGTATCGGAGAGAGGGAATTTTAAGGGTCACTAGCCATCATTACTTCCTGCCTTTGAAATTTCCTACAAGGTGAAGTATGTTAATGCTGTAGAGATCTGATGGTGGTGGTCATAGGCAAAGGAACAGCTGAAATTGTTTAATCTTGAAAATATTTCAGAGTCTTTATTTATTCAGCTTAAATTGATGTATCCTCACCAACCAACTTTTTTCAACTATGCTTCGTTGTCTCAGTACTAACAGCCCAAGCAGCCTGAGATCCTGCTTAAGTCACATAATTCATTGTGTAGCTTGACTTCCACAAGAGCTCAGACCCTGCTGTGTTGCTGTGCAAGATTCTCAATTTCACCATGAAAGCTGAAAAGCCCAGAAAATTATGGCCAAGCAAAGGTGCTTAGGCTGGGAACATTTAATGGGGCACCCATGTACAGTACTGACATAGATTTTTGTTTTTCCCTGAAATATGTATAACATTAAGAACTGCAACTATTTGCTCAATATCCTTGCATTGCCAATTCTGAACTACTAAAGAGAGCTAGAAGAGCAGCCATTAGTTTATTTGGGTTTTGTTCCATTGTCACACCTGAACTTTAAGTATTTCTCTAATTTATGATCTTTTTAATTCAATATTCTTTCAGAATGAACCAAAACTAAACTTCACTGTACTTTAACATAAGAAATATGGGAAAAGGAATTTTTCTCAGAAAGTGCAGGCTCAACACAGAGCACAAAAGAACCTTGGACATGAGGCATGGAAAAAGCTTTTTGTACTGTAGGTATCTATGGCTTCTCCTGCAAATAGAACACAAAAGTACAGAGAAACAGATAGCTGATGTTGAACAGGATTGCTAGTAACAACTCACATTCTAGCACCCTAAGGTACCTTGTTCAACTTAAATGGAACATCCTTTGCTTTCAAACTGAAGTATGTTCCAGCAAAATTTTGAAAAACAATTTCTAAACACTGTCAATAACTTTGTCAACTATTATTTGATCCCTGAATGTAATCCCAAGAGAAAAGTAGTTTGGTTATTTTGATAGAACAGACATTTACCCAAACATGAATAGCATAAGATATTCTCAGTCTCGTATTGTTCCCATAGTCATAATAGCATCCCATTTCAGAGTGCATTAGTATGTGTCTAGCATAGCATATGAGCTAATAATTTGTTAGCAATAATTCAAAACATGTCCTTCATTATCCAAAGGTGTTCTGACAACAATAAACTACTCATTTTTTAAAGCAAAGTCAGAAGTTCTATCAACATCTGAAGAAATATGTCTGTCTACTGCCACTGAGTGAAGCACTCAAGTGGAAGGAAAACAGTTAAGTGAATTAAGACGTCCCTGCCTTTGGAATTTGCTAGGGGGGTGGTGAGATATGATAATTACTGTAGCAATATTATGTTGGGCAAGAGATAGGAAAACAAGGCAATTGTTGGAGGTGTTTGTTTTTTGATCCTGTCATAAAAGTAATTGACTTTAATTATCATAATAAATGTTCTAGCTGCTTCAGATAATTACATGCAGAGCCTTCCATATAGTCTAAATTTATGAGGTTGTTCAGGTCAGCACATCAGCACAGCTTACAATACACAAAATGACAACTCTGCTCGAAGTACCTGCTTAGAGGCATTGCTTCCCAAAAATGTTCTCCTTTTTTAGAAAATATACCTTGAAATTATTTCTGCTGCACAATAGGCAACATTGATGATTCTTCTCTATATACACCCTGTATAAGACCATGTACTCTGCAGGTCTAACTTAACTAGGCTAGTTAGAACATAGTGTAATACTTTGCTACACAAAAGGCCACTGTGAATCATACCAAAGTCATTCTTTGGCCTGTGTTATGTGCACGTAGAAAGATGAAAAGGATGCAAAGAGGACAGGCTCTAACAGAACATGCCATAATTGAGGCCTGAAAGACAGGATGTCATGAGTTCTGACTTAACATCCTTCTTACAAACCAGCATATATGACAGAGTTTTCAGACTTCCAGTAGGGCTGTGTACAGTCTCTTTGTGGAGGTGATATTACTCTCCGACAAAAGAGCTCTGTGCCCTCAGCTCGCACTGTTTTTCATTTCCTCCACTACATTCTCCCTTATACAATACCAAAAAAACAATGGTTCTGTGGACCCCACCTGGAGCACTTTCACCAGCAGGAGGTGATGGAGAAAACCTGCCTTTCATTGGCAGTGACCTGACTTCCCAGGACCTCAGGGGCTCCTGCACAGCTCCTCACCCTTATTCCCTTCAGGGTGGGGCTGGCAATAACCCAGTGTCACTCACTCACAGTTGATTCTTAAGCCATTTTACAGACTGAGCCCAGCAGTATATCCTTCTTCACATCATTACTGCCCTGCTTCCTAGTAATTAAATCAGCTCTGATCAGCTCATCTCCTCTCCCCATTGAATTGTCTCTGCTAGCTTGCCAGTTGCTGATGTGTTGCTTTACCAGGTGATATTAGAATCCAAACACACATCCAAATTCCCAGGCCATATGCATTCCCACAAAACATTTCTCCATCAGAAAACATTTCCACGCTGGGAGGTGCTCAAGCATTAAAAGCTTCCTTCCTATTTTTTCTTCATTTAATTGCTCCTCCATAACCATAATTTTCTTTATGATGTTTCATTGATTTCGGGGTTCAGCCCCAAGATAGGAGCAAAACAATGATTTCCATGCAAAGAAGATGCAAATTTGTGTGAAACTATTTTCTTACACTATTGGAGCACAAAGCTCATTTTTTTTTTTTTTTTTTTTTATCTGGGAAGGTCTGAGCCAGAAGAACTTCAGAAACAGTTCCTCATTTCTGCACTATCCTCTGTATTTAATTGGTTTTTGCATGCGACTCTATACAGCCCAATACTTTTTTCTTCCATTCCACCTATCAGCTAGACATTAGCTTCCCTAGTATTCCCACATCCAAGACTGTAGTGGGCAATTTGATTTCCGGTTGAATTCTGTTTCACACCCAAATGTCTGCTAGTTATCAAGGGATCAGCTTTAATCCACACAGATTAATCATTCCTTAATTAGGTATGTTCTTTTTTCCCCCCTTTTCTAGAGTTGTGAATTTTAATCACTTAATTTTGTTCTGTTATGACAAAAAAGTCCTCATACCTGCAAAGCTTGCAGTTTGATAAATGTTTTAAAAGGCTGAAGACAAAGCAGAAGGATCACCATAGGAAATACCTTCCACAATGAAAGGCCTCATCTTTTTTTAATTTCAGTGACATCTTGTAAAATGGATTTCATAAAATTAAAGATAAAGTAATATTACAATGCAGAGTAAACACTATTTTTTAAACACAAAAATATTCCTTATTTACGCATAACAAATTCCAGTAACCATATTCTCCTCTTCAACCTGTCCTGAAGACATTAATCAAAGAGGAGTAGATTTGACTGAAGTACTTCGCAGTATGAAAGACGTAGAAATCAAATGCCCTATATTCACTATGCTGTCTTATTATTATAATACTGCACTAACAGCAACTGCTTTACTCAAAAAAAGAAAAAAGCTAAGAAGCCGTAGATTTATGTATTACTTAAAACAGTATACAGAAGTCTACAGCTCTCAGGATGTTAGATTACCATACAATCTAAATTTATTGAAGTACTCGATAGTTTCATGAAATCATTGTGCTTTTTCAGCACCTGTGCACCCTTAGACCAAACAACCTGGTATCAGTCTTCAGGATGTTACATCATAGAATGGCTTGGGTAGAAAAGGACCTCAAAGATCATCTAGTTCCAATCCCTCTGCTGCAGGCAGGGTTGCCAACCACTAGATCAGGTTGCACCAGGTCCCATCCAGCCTGGTCTTGAACACCTCCACAGATGAGTCATCTACAACTTCTCTGGGCAGCCTGTTCCAGCACCTCACCACCCTCTCATCAAATTCAGCAATCAGAAAAAAAGCCATTTATCATGATTAGGGATATAAATCCCTTTTTGTTCTTTGTCAGAGCACATCCTGCCTAACAGGGTAGGATGATACAATTCACCAACTCAATGCAATATTAATTTTCTAGAAGAAAAAAGTCAAAAAATAGATCTTACAAAAATTGATTTTACATTGAAAATCAAATCAAATATATGTTGATGATCTACATCTCCAAAGATCCATGCAATATGATCCAAGTATATGATTTAAAAAATCATATTTAGTTAATCTCTGAATAGAGGTTGTAGAAAATGTGTTTTCCTGAAATACCATCTATCATCTTTTGTTTCTTTTTTGATTTTTATTCAATAAAATGCCTTCAAGACAACCTAAATTATTCATTAATTTGTGCTGAATTTAGAACATTGTTTCAGACCATGTCAATATATCTCTTATTTATATTTTTTGTTGTTTACTTTAATATAAAGATAAGTTACTTTGAAATTGATCTTTGCTTGTTTAGAAATCACCCTATTTCCAAAAGCAGCAGCTTTCCCTATTAAAGTGAGAATAGGACCACTGGAGCTTATTATACATAAAGAACATTTTCTAAAAAAGCAAGGCTTTTATTTTGCTTTTAGAATGAAAAAATTTCTTGATTCAGCTAGATGGAGCAGGAGAGCAAACAGTATTAACTGTTGAAACTCAATATCAAGTTTTAGTGCTTTGTATTTGTGAGCATTTCACACTTTATCTTCATTGCGATAAGAGATGGAGATACATTTTCTAAACCTGAACTTGGAGTCTTTCTATACGTACTTCAGGTGTCTAACTTAATCCTAAAGTTCTCCCATCCAGCAAGGGCTTGAATTTTGGAGATAACATTTCAAAATGTAGCTGTTGGATGACTTAGTTTTTGGAAATGTAGACATCACTGAACATAGATCTGGGAAAGTGGGCTCCAGGGAGCTCCTGTTCAACATCTGATCTGAGACGTGCTGAGAGAAAAGCAGCATATCCTATCACTTTCCCTTCATCCACATATTCTCTAGTGACCTTCCATTTTAACTGGTTTGTACTGCTCCCCACAGCAGAGCACAAACATATAAACAGAAGTCACTTTTTGTTAAAATCGTGCAGTAGCCTGTAACATGACCAAATCTGAGCTGATAGGAAGCAGCAGGATTTCTTCTGAAAGGAGAGAGAAAAAGGAACAAATCAGCTGGATGTTAAATATGAAAGTATTATTTGCATCTATCAGACAGCAGCAAAGGATTGAGGTAGAACTACGCTTTCCAAAGCACAGGGGAGATTCTTCCTATCTTGTGTAGTATCCACTGGGGAGATACTGTCCTGTGCATTTGCAGTAAACTTGGGTGGTGAGCATTAGACTGCTTTGGAGAAGGAATATATACCACCCATAGCAAGTCCCTATGCTTGTGAGAACAAGCTAGATTATGTGCCAAATTAGACTTTCATCCCTCTTTCAGCACCACATAGGAATAAAAGCACATATCTTAATGCTCATTTCTTACTTTACAGGAGACCTGAGATACATTTCCCTTCAGAAAAAAAAAATCTATCTTCATTATTAATAACAATTCTTGGTTTGTGGATTGAGTAAAAGCACCACTCCTCTAGGGGCCCAGGCTTTTAGATGTAGAAGTCTTCATATTCAGTCCATGATGTACAAATCATGTTACTACCTGAAAATGCACAGAAGTGGGAAAAATTTAACAGGAGAAACAGAAGGTGACAAAAAACTGGGAGAAGAGATGAATTTCACAGCCTTATTAGACTATAACAAAACTTTGGCTCTGGCTCTCCTCCCTTCTACAAGATTTTTATGTAATAAGCTGTAGAAACAGTCTCATTAACTCATGGTAGCCAGTACGAGCAGTCTACATTGACACAAAGTTGGCCATTTAAATGGACCTGAACTAGTTAAGGTTTATCCACAAGGAAGGTGATACCTTCATAATAATGCCACCTGATCAGTGGCCTTAGCAAGCATAAGAAAAATGGGAATTTTCTTGGTGCCTTACTGACTGTATTTTTAGGATTACACTCTCTCTTCCATTAAGATTGATGGAGTGATTAGCATAATTAAGTCAGTTGGCCCTGGAGCTTTCCTTTGCAAAGCAGCAATTACTGATGTTTTTTTCATCCTTGCCTATGTCTTCTCAGAGACATCTATTTTGCGTCAAAGAGAAAGGCAATTTTTTACCCCAGAGCAATTTGGCTTTTGATCAAGCTTTTCACAGCTTTGTCTCAGGACACTGTATAGCATCACAGTAACTAGAGATAGAAGAGAACAAATACATAATCTGATCCCAAGGCACAGCTAGAAACAACACAATTGTTTTAGACAGCAGACTTGCTCATGGTTTTTACCCAGGTTGGTTTTAATTGACCTTTTATTTAAAGAATCACCCCATGGTCCTCTGATAAGCTGAAAACTGAGCCTGCACCTTCTTTCACTTTCTTTCATCCCTATGCTTCGGTTGTTTCTTAAAGATAGAAGAAATATAACCTTGATTTTCATGGAATGCTGATTTTTATTGAAATAAAAACAGCTGTACTGTTTCCTACTGAAATTAAGGCTTTTTTTTCCCTGATGTGCTCTTTTCAGATTCTCACAGCACCACATCCAAGCAAGATTCCTTCTTCAATCCCCACTTCAAAATCTTGGTGCATATTCACCTTGGAGAAATGGTATCTTAGAAGTTACAGAAAGATTGCAACCTTCTTAAGATCTCACAACGGATCCACAGACGAGCAGGAAATGAGACCTGAGTTTCTAACAATCTAACAGAGCATGTCTGACCATTGAACCAGGGTAATCCTGACATGGAAATAGCAAAGAAGTAGCAAAGATTTTTATCTTTTTGGGTACAGGAGAGACAGAGGAATTCCTTCAACCCTACTCCTACCTTGCTGTGTATTCCTGATAGGATGTAACAGTAATGAAGGTATTGGAGCAAGGAGCAACAAATAGTTGGCTAGGTGTTATTTAAAGCTGAATCTTCTTGCAAATCCTATTTATAATAGATATTGTTACGAGCATGTCAGAGATTCAATTAGTATATTTTAATAATGTTTCTATGTCATGATTATTTAATCCTATTACAGAAATACAGTCACTTACTAAAATTTTGTTCAGTCATCTATCAGCTAATGTACAATTTATGAAAGGAACCTGGCTGTAAATTGATCTGCTCTCATGTCCAATAATGCTGCTATGATTTCTAGATACGTACCTCTGCCTTGCAGGCTGACAGCCTGTAGGATTTGCTCACTAAAAGAAACTCCATTCTCACATTTTCTATCTGCAGAGCTAACCCTATATGGCTATGTCAGCAGCAGGGAGATTGGGAACAGAGCAGGGATGTGAAGCCTTGGCTGTTCTGCACAGCAAACAGTAAGGAAGAGTG
The DNA here is from genome assembly GCA_013396635.1 of Penelope pileata. Lineage (NCBI taxonomy): Eukaryota > Metazoa > Chordata > Aves > Galliformes > Cracidae > Penelope > Penelope pileata. Next base: position 1,104,457 of record WBMW01003333.1, read on the forward strand.
GGGTCATTGAGTTTTTCCTATCAAAAAGCAGGTTTTGTGGTTAACGGGGTCCAAGTTCACTGTTTACATAGGTACAGCCTGAGAATAATTGTGTTTAACTTGAAACTAAAAATAAGATGACATTTGTGATGTTTGATGTGTGCTTCTCATCTTTTCTGTGAAAATTGTACCTGGCTTCTAAAGATGCCATGATGAAGAGACAGATCTCACACATTCAGATATAAGCCTCACTTAAGGTTGTTTCCTGAGTATCTAAGCTCAGAGCAGTCTTAGATTGGTACTGAGTTTGAGGTACGAGTGATTGTATGGCACAGGAAAATAAAATATAAAAAAAATACTTTAAAGAAAGAAAACAAATTCATGAAGGATACTGCCAAAAGAATAGAGAATTGGTGAAAAGTAGAAATGGATTAAAACCAGAAAGTGAAGAATGTTGAAGAGATAAGACTTGAACATAACAGAAGCGGAGTGAGAAGTTTGTAGGGAGCTAGAAATTTAGGGTTGTATGCACTCAGATGCTCAGTCTTTTATACAGTGTCCTGACAGTACTGTGGAAGTTTCCAACCAATCCTTTTGCATGTGTTATGTACTTGTACTGTGTCTGTCACATAGTCTAGAGCATATTCCAGTAGATATGAAGCAAATTCAAATCAGGATTTTCATTGAAGTTTGTCTCACAGAAATTAGTTTGCACTCACCAAGACAGCATAAAGATGTGTTACAAAGCAGAGACTACAGGTTTATGTTAAACATAGATGTGTATGTATGGCTATATATGATGCATATACAAATAGTAAATATTCATGAATAATAATTAAATATGTATGTATTCATATACTAAAACATGGCTTCTGTGTTACAGATCTAGAATAACCTGGTTAACAATCCTGGATGTTAAAAACATTTAATTAAACTCTCGCCTAGAACCAGAAATACACATGGACCAGAAGGGAGAGGCAAGGGAAGAGGAAAAACTACAATATTGCTTGGCTTAAGCAACTTGACAGATTATAGGATTTAGTCAGATTCTAGTTGTCTTGAATTTAAGGGTTATAGAAGATGGTGAAGGTCTCTGTATATGTTGTGTGAAGTGAAACCAAAGGCTTTATATATGTATTATTAAGAGAAAAGAGACTTAAGTTGATTACTAGGAATTAGAGAAGTGCTAGAGGAGTCAGGAATCAGGACATGTGATTTAAACTGACTATAGAGATATTCAATAATACATAACATCAGACAAAAAACCTTTTTAGCTAGGCAGGCAGCTTCTGCTTGGGGGTAGGCCAGGCAACAGCAAGCAGGTAGTGAGAAGTTACTTGCACATCATTTGTTTTCACATATATAGATATCATAATTTATATCTTCAGTAAACACTTCCCATCTACTCATGAGTTCTGCTTGTGATTTTCCTACTATATTCAGCACGAAAAGGGGCTGCAAGCCACATCCTACAAAGTCATGTAGTTCAAAGGTCAAAAAACTCATAGGATGAGGAGTTAAGAACAGAAGATAGAGGCAACACAAGCATCTTTTTCCTGAAAAAAAAAACAGCTAAACAAAAAAAAAAATTAAGTGATGAAAATCCTACCCCAACACTCTAGAGATCAAGTCTTCAGTACAAGCTTAGAACAAGGACTACATAACTGCCAATACTTCTTCAACACTTTACACTCAACTGCAGCCTCTTCTCTAACCATACAGGAAAGCTACCAGGCCCCTTTGCCTTCTGGGTATTTATAGGGGGAAGTTCAACTGGACTCAGCTGTTGCACCAGGTGTCTGCTCTCAGTTCTCCCAGCACAAAGTTTGAGACACAGTTGTGGCTGTTAATCAGTCTTAACGAGAGGCACTTTTATAAGTGCTGTTGCTCAGTACTTTTCTGAGTAGGGTCTTGTGTGTAAGGCTTGGTTGGAAGGTGGGGGTAGGGTTGTGGAAGCACTGTCATGGTCATACAGTGCAATTGTTCTGTTGGGTATTTTCCAAAAGAGAATTGGAGAAGCTGTTGTCAGAGTGTATACTGAAGCAATAATTGAGGAGGAAGCATCAGGACTCTTTGTAACCAGTTATAGCTTTTCCTGTTAAAAGATATTCCCTGTTGATGGAATGAAACAAGCCTGGGTAAGCAACAATCATTGTCTGTTTCTTCAGAATTTTACATAGTGATAATAGTAAATTATGAGGAGATCATTCTAAGATAAACTGTATTGTTATGTGAACTTCTGTAGCACACCAATATTCGTAAGTTTTTCTTGTTTATAGCTTACTGTTGGTAGATAGGGAAGGATATTTGCAGTCTGTTAACATACGATCCCGTGACTAAATTCATCTTCCCCTTTGGCTTTGTTCTGTCTATGCTGCTCTCTCTGTGCTTCCAACCATACTCCTCAGGCCTCTTCCCTGACTGCAACCTTCGTAGAATCCTTTAATATTGTTTTTTTCCTTTGTGTGAAGAAAGAGCAGGTATTTAATTGAGTAAATAAAATACTGTGCGGTCCTCACTTGCAAAAACAAGTTGTCAGGGTTTTACAAAGACAAAGCCAGTTATGGGGGGAATGAAACAAAAGGAAACAACTGTGGTCACCATAGGTATCCCTAAATAACAGGAGCATTAGAAGCGTAGCTTTTCATCTAGCTAAGCTTCCTTTCTTTTTCACTTCTTTAAACTTCCTCTATGATGTCAATGTGTTCAGAGCATGCACGCATACATCCAACCTGGATAAGCCAGCTTTGGAAACCAGCAAAATGGCTGCAGAGAACTTGTTGCTTTTTGATCTTGCTGCTGTGACTGCAGGCAGTGTTCAGGGGAGCCACATCCACCTCTGCCAGGCCTGACCCTGCTCAATTTACACAGCTATGAAAATCTAATGAGACATTTCGGAAAGTTGCTAATACCTCAGGGTATTCATGTTGTCACAAGGCATTTTGATTTGCTAACATGATAGAGGAAAACAAATTAGCGCCCAGCGTATCCTATTAACATCTGAATGGCATAAGGGAGTTCAGGTTCAGGTGACCACCAGGGGCTCACTGTCCTGGCCCTGACTCTACTGTCCTAGTTAATCACTTCAGACAGGCTTTAAATCCAAGAGCATGTACTGTATTCTCTAATAAGCAACTTTGAATTTGAATCAATAGTTCAAAAGTAATCAAAACTTTTTTTAAAAAAAAAAAGGTAGTACAAGAGACAGACTAAATGCTGAGTGTCTGTTCTTAAACTGCGATGCTTTGTTCTCGCTGTCACAATCTTCCTTTTTTTATTTGCATTCATAACTAGACTGTAACACACCTCTCATTCCAGCTCCCATAGAAGACACAAGAATCCTTGCTTCTTTCTCCAAGCCTAACACAGAAATTTGACTTATGAAACTCAAGTATCAGGTCATATAGTATCCATTATCAGGAAGTAGTTGTGAATGTGAATGGATCACATAACTTCCATGTGTAATTATATGATATGTGGGGCACATCGTGACAGCCAAACCAAACACCAGAGTCTGATGAGATGATTTAAATGGGGAAAGTAAGAAGTTATTGTGTCACCAAATTTCCCATCATCTTAATTACGCTCTAGACTTATTGTTACACTATTTGCTTGCTGAAGGAGAAAACAATATGAAGTTGAGATTTCAGGAGATGTGTTGTGTAGTTTCTGACTTAATTAAGCCATTAATTTTTTTTTAGGGGCTTAAGCATAAGCAATTTGAATACATAATTTAGCAAGCACACTGGCTAGCCTTGTACTTTGCTTGTTCTGAGGNGTCAAACCAAGCCAGTCCTAATTTACATTGTGGCCTCAGAGATGAATTAATTGGACTTTCCTCACTTGAAGTTGGCAGTAAGTTCCTCCACCTATGCTGGGCATACACACCCTGTCTGGCATGGAACTGGCACTGGGGAGCAGAAGGTATTGATCTGACTGTTCAGAAAGATCATCTGTATTCTCCTGAAAATGAAGAGAACAAGAGGAGAAGTGCCTGTAATCAGCTGGTCTGTTGGGAAGTGCTGAAGTGATCTTTGTGCCTCTGGGATCATAGCATATCAGATGCTTTCATAGCATGACTAAAACAAGTGGTGAGGTTGTGGCTTTCTCCATCCATTAGTACAGGCCACAATGAATAAGATGCAGAACTGGGTGAGAGGCAGAAGCTGTAACCCTTTCCCCAAGCAAGGGCAAAATAGGAAAAATCTTTGTGTGTAATGAAAGAATTACTTTTAAGGCAGTATAAAAATCTGTAGTTCTTTATTTCCTGTTGAAATATAAAAGCACGTAACTACACTTTATGTGATATAAGTTTTTAGTTTTCATGAAAATCAAAATTCAAGCATGCAAAGGTCTAGATTTCATTTTACAATTTACTGCTGCCTAGTAGCACATGGGAGCTTGCTTAATACAACCATTTTTTCCCTGACCTGTGAAGTGTTTGGTTTGGGAAGGTAACATAAAAAGTATTCACTTCTATTTTACTTCATCAATAATAAGGAAAGTAAAACTAATATTCTCCCTTTAGAAGTTAACACTTATTAACTCCAAATATTCTCTGCATTTTTCCTCACATATTATTGATTATATCTTATCTATTTATATCAAATTGAACTACCTAAGCACTCCTTCTAATATCATTGGAAATAGGTGTCTGTGTGCTCCTTTTCCGAGAACAAATTAGTGAAATCTTCGACAGCACTGCTTGCTGTGGCACACACTTGATAAAGCTGTGTACCTTCTCTGCAGTCAGGGGATTTGTTACATATGTGTGTTTCTGTCCAAGTTTCCCCTTATTTTTAAGTGTGCTGCATAAAACTACTCAACCTTCTCCTGAATGCTTGTTCCCTGGCAGCTGTTGAGTTTTTATCAGCAGTTTTAATGCAGGAGATCAGCTAAAACCAATGAGATCAGTGATGGATAACAAAAGCAACTAACCGGTGGTTCTGGCAAGTCCATCCAAGTAGCTTTATTAGCAGCTGTTGAGACTGCCAACTCTAAATTTTCTGCAGCAAAAGATCTCTTGAACAGAGCTGAGTGGGAGAAGGTGATGTTGTGACAGAGATGAAAAGAGAAGGGGCTCAGGTATCAAGAGCACCAAGTGCTGGCTGATGAACTTCTGAGACCTTTCTGAATGGGAAGATTACATGGATGGTTGCAAGGAGCTTGTGGGATTGTCTGGGTGTTTGGATGATCACTGAGCTTATCAAGTATGATGCTATTTCTTGTCAGAATAGCCAGCAAAGCAACACAAGATGAAAAGAATATTTCTTCTTGATAATCTTGTTCAGAACTTGTGAATATTTATATACAATCAGTAGTCACAGGAGCAGAGTTCCCTGCATAAGATGACAATTTGAGACATCTGAGACCTGTAAACCAGAGGATTAGTGATCATTTTGGTTTAACTGCTTACCATTTTAGCTCTAAGCATAGTTCTGCAAAGCTTTTAAGTCCGTATCTGATGCAATTGTTTCAATCAAAAATACTACGCTTTTGTATTGTCACTAAGAAACTTCTTATTCTTACAAGACAAAGTGAGTGTTCAGGAAGTCTGATGTGTTTTCCACATATTTCTTGCACCTGTAAAATATAGTGTATATCTTTTCTCATCCTTTGTCTTGCATATTCAGACACAAAACTTTGTGGAAAACAATTTTTCTACATGTTCTTTGCCAAACATTTGAGTTTTGTTTTGGACTTAGAGATGGTGCTAGACTACAAATGACTCAGAAATTGCTCTGGATTTCTTCTAAGTCCAGCCAGTTAAAAGTCAGTGTTCTTAGATGAAGACTTGGCCATCTGCATCAATGGATTGCACCTACCTGGCAACATAAGAGACTGCCTGCTCAGAAGCTCTTCTTTTTTACTACCCATGTCAGTCTGTCTCATACACCACACAAGTAAACGTGCATCACATTGATAGTGCCAGGATTTCATCCCTGCTGCTTAGCTTACTAAGCCAGTTATGCATGGAAGCAGCAATTACTTGTTTCTTTAACAGAAATAATATCCCATTGAGGAAGTCTGAGTATGAAATACCACCTGTTAAGTGGAACAGATTAGGCATGGAAGACCATTCATTATCCTCAAGGCTGCCAATGTTTGTTTATGCATAAAGAAACTTTAGCCTTTTTGGCTCTTATGTTTCTATGCCCATTAAAATTTATCTTTCAATAATCAAGTAACAGCTGTTTCAAACAATTCTCCCTAGTGGGTACTCTGATTCTCTTCCCATATTCCCAAAAACTGCACATAAACACTTTTTTTGACAGTTCTATCATGAAGATATGAATCTAATTGTGAGCTACAAGAATTGATGGGTTCCCTTATGTGCATATGTGAGAGGTTAATGACATAGGGTTTTTAGAGAGGAGTGCTGGAATTTGGGGTGGATTAAGGGGACCAATAACCTGATTCAGATTATCATGGTTAACTCATAATGTAAAATAATCTTTACTAAGCAAAGGAATACACTCAGGGATGTTATATGGTTGCTTATTATATGGTATGCTTTCTTGGGCAAATGGAAGGTGATTACTTTACAAAATCTGAATATTAATGACTAATAATAGAAGGCAATAAATAATTGAGAGCTTTTTACCAACATGCTAATGCTTGTATTCATGCTGAAAAGGATCTCAGTGTCTTACTACTATTGGTGTAAATCTCAAAGCTTTGGGAATTTTTTGGTCTAGTTTTTCTTTTAGTCAAATCTCAGCATGCTGGTTTGAACACGTAATACTTCATTTGCTTGTTTTGTCAAAGGTCACACAGTAGTGTTTACATACTCACTTGATCAACCAACATTATTTTGAGAAATAAACATTAGCTTGGGGGGAAAAAAGTTCTCTAAGTAACCAAAGATGCATCTTAGTTGGATTCCTATTGTCCTATTTTGTTGCTGCACCATGCATCCATTCACCTTCAGCTTTTCTACAGTGTCTAAAATGAATTTCAGCATAAAATTGATCCAAAGCCTGCAGAAGATGCTGCTGATCCACTTAGGTCAGTAATATGGATCACCTACTAACATACAGTTTTTAATTTTCAGCAATATTGCATAGCTCTGAAGCTATTAAGATTGTGATTTTTCTTTATATAAAGAGAATATTTTGAAAGCCAATTTTCTTCCCAGATGTTCAACAGGGCTTGTGGAAGCATAAAGCTGACCAGCAGCTTGAAGATGATAGTGGTGATCTACTAGTTGAGCTAATCTTAAAATAATTTGGAAGCTTGTAGAATTTCCAATGAAGTAAATATAGTGAATATTTCTTTCTTTGACTTGAACAGGCTTCTGCAATACACTGAGGCCTATTAGCAATAATAGGAATGGACAGAGCTTGCCAAAATCTTGTAGCCTAGTTTGGCTGACATTCAAATTAGAGAAGTCCAGCTGCTAGAAGTCTAACTGTAAAGCTAGAAAGAATCACAGGTAAGTCAGAGATCCCTGCACATACTGTTGAAAGGAAATCTTTCTGGTAGGCAAACTAAAGAGAATTGCTGAGTGGTTGTTCATCCTACTGAAAGATTTTACTCAAGGCTGTAATGCGTCCAAGATCTGCAACAACACAAGCATCAGTCTCGCAAATAAAGAGGCCTGGGGCAAGTGTTGTATGCATCATAGAACAGAAAGTTTGAAGTTTACTCTGGATGTTATTGTCTTTTGGTCAGCTTCATTTCTTTTTTCCCCATGTTTGCAACTCTTCCCACCTTTTGTTCTTCATTCTCACCCTAAAAATAGATTGAGTGTTTATGCTCTAACAAACAAATTGAAGAGCTGCAGGGAAAAGTCTTCCCATCAGCCATGAAATCTTTCTGCCTATTGTCTGTCTGGTGAGTTTTGTTCAATTTCTGAAAATGTAATGTCTATATATGTGTGTACATACATCTGGCACACAAATATCAGATGCTTTTTCTATTTTTACTACTTAAAATTAATGATTCTTCAATATCCTTTAACTTCTTAATTTCATGTCCTGAGAATGGAATGTAGAAATATTAAATTTGCCTTTGTATCAGGCCTTTAGTTACATTATATATCTGAAAGTCTTGGTTCTTATTTTTCTAATCCTGGCATGCTCTCATGTAGAGATTATTAATAGTCTTGTTTATTTTAATTATCCACCTTTGGAGGAGTTAATATTGCCAGCTTCAGCTTTCAAAGATCATTTCTTTAGGAACCAAAAATACAAATATCTTAATCATTGGCTTTAGATATGTTTAGTATTTTTTCTTCCACTGACTTATAATGCTTAAAAGATTATTGCAGCGAGAGAACTAAAGGTGGAAAACTCCCAGTCCCAACTCCTGAAGTGTTGCTGTTCTGCTAAAGAGAAAGCTTGTTGTTGATTTTGAGCCAACTGGATTGTACCACACTTTCAGAGGTGATTTACAAGACATGGGCCTCTAGAAATAAGAGTAACCTGTGTTATGGTCATTTAGAAGGAAAAGACTGAACTTGGGAAAACTGTGAGAAAGTTTACTAAGAGCATAAAGCAAGTAAATCTTTGCTTAAGTCTTACACTTGTCCATTTGGGGTCCCTTCCAACCCAGGCCGTTCTATGATTCTATGGTTAATTTAGAAGTTTTATTAGGTACTTGATAGGAACCTTTTACTGTGTTAAATAGTAATAAATGATGAATGGATTCTCTGTCAGCAGAACATCAACAAATATTATAGTCATGCAAGCACAGAAAAGCAGCATGGATTCACTGTTTGCATTCTGCATCAGAACTGCTTGATAGAGAATTCTAGCTCTTTTGGTTATGAGCTGAGAAGGATGATTAGCATCTTAGGACACAGCTGCCTGTTCCTCATTCCTACACCAGGCTGTGCCAGTTGATTCTTCTCACTTTCATTCTACTCAATAAGAGAAATTCTTTAGTCAGTTTACAGAATTTCTTATAAACTGTTATAAGAAAATCTGTTCCAGTCTTAAATCTTTGCACTGCAGCTGAAGAGAAATGAATGACAGCTGAACAGAGTGCTAGCTTTTCCAAACTGGTTCATGATATTGCCATATCTTCACTAAAACCAAAGCAGTTGTCCTTCCCTACAGGCATCAGAAAGTTTTAGTCCTACCATGCAACTGCAGGCACCCTGCACAATTGCTATTATCACATCTTAGCTTTGACCTCTCAGTTCCAGATACAACTCAATAGCAGTGAAATCTACTTGCAAGGAGTGCTCTTGAGTCCCTCCAGGTGCATTGCTAGCCACTGCATTGATTAAAGCTCCCTTTCTGCCTTACACTTTCATTGCCTGTTTAATTGCTTCTCCTTCCACATAGTCTCTGTCATAAAATATTGACCATAAACTTGTTTTTTCCAGGTGTATGTGAAACACATGATGGTTTTTTTTTCTTGCAACTTATACCATTTAAAACTTAATTCAGCGTACAACAAACCCATTTTTTTTTCTTTCTGGAGGTGAAAGATTGACTGCCTTTCCAGCCTGCAAGATTGGAGTATTCTATCTCTCAGCTGTCAGTACGACATTTTCTCTTAGGCCAGTGACCTCTCTCAAAGTTCAGTTGAATTCTTATTACCTAGGTCAGAAACCTTGTAAGTTTTCAGTTTCAAAAACAAACGAACAACCACACGTACTGAATTTGGTTGGTTTAACTGATTTGATTTGTTTTTGGTTAATACTGGTGATCACAAGAATCTGTATGGATTACGTGTTTCAGCCATTTTTAGCAGGACAGACTCCAGTCACTCATAGCTCCAATTTCACTCCTGAGAGTTTTTCCTTAAGGAGAAAAATTACATTTTTTGTTACTTCTGTCACTCCAAAATCATGAATGGTTCAGCCCTTCTACCAAGAAACACAACTTTGCCACTGTTGTGTTAAACATATAAATAAAACACTGTGCTCTAAAGTGATTCCCTGAGAAATGAAATATCAAGCTTTTCATTATTATCTTAAAGTTTCTCTGGTAACTAGGTTTATATAACATTTGTTTCAGTGATGTGGCACAGTCTGGATTTTTGTAAAAGCTGATACTGGTAAAGCAGGGACTGGGGTCACAATCCTATTTCACTTTCTTGTGTGGAACTGATAGCGAAGGTAGAAAATCAATATACAACAAAGGTGTTGCATGTTGAAACTAATTTTTTTTCCCCACGATCGTTAGATTCTTCCCTAAAATATTTGTGTGGTTGAGAAGAAATATTTACTCTTCATTTAATGCTTATGGTGTAGTTTTTGTGTGAGAGTTTTTAGAAAGAGAGCAAGATATTACTTGTGCAAGAAACAAATGCTGGAAATCACTGCATTTCAGAAGCATTCCCAGAGGTCACTATAACCACAGAGTACTTAAAGGGATGGATATCCTCTTAATCCATGAACATCTTTAGCTGTTTTAAATCCCCCTTCTACCCCCTGGATAGTAAATAATGCAGTTCATTTGTGCAGCGTCATTTCATGTTAGAAGATCTTGGCTATCATTCTGACCTGAGGCAGAATTGGCCTGGGGCTTATTGTGAGCTCTCTTGCAGTGTGAAAAAAAACACTATTCATATTATAGCATCTCTCCTTGCTCAGATACTTCTCATCTGCTGTGTGTATGCACACCAAGACCTAGTTTCTGAATAAATCATGTTCTGTGCTCACAGCCCAGGTTAGACTACAGGAAAATCACTAAATTTGCTAAATAATAATTCATAGAAGTTTAATTCAGGTATTCTTACCGATTTTAAGATAATTAAAAACCCAGCTTATCCTCATGTTTCAGGAATCTAATGATTGACAGTTGAAAACATCCTGATATACATAAAAAGCAATCAGGTCCTTTCTCCTGCCTTGCAGTTAACATATGCTTACTTATCAGAAGTGCTGGATAAATGATGGGAGCCACAACATGTTACTACTTAAATAAAATGGGACTTCTCATCAACCTGAGCTTTGCTGGTAGAAGACTACTGACATCAGCTCTGTTCTCTGTCCAAGAACTCTGGGTTCTCTGAGAGTAACAGAGCAAACCATTCCTGGCCACAAAAAATCCCTCAGCAGAAATCTGCCATGCTTGATTCAGTCCTATATTCTGTGACATTTGTTATGAGGCCCTCATAAATTCCCCACATGTTTCTAATCTCACCATCTGGATGTGTTTCCTTCTATTCATTCCATGTAGTCCTTAATGTTTTCGCATTAGTGGTAATCACATTGCTGAGGCTAACTCCAGCCTCTGTCTTTCAAGAACCTGTGGAGTGTGATCACCAAGCAAAGCTGTGTCTGCATTAAGGGTCAGAAGTGCTCAGATGCCTCACTCTGACCTCACACTGATTTGCCTTACATTTTTTTTTTTTTTCGCCACAGGAGTTCATAAACTTTTTTCTTTCTGTCTGAGTTTCTCATTCAGACTCTATACAAAACGAGACTGAAAAGATTTTTCTGTCCTATTGACCTCACCACGATTTTTTTCCTAATTTAATATCCCACAAGCTGCTTTAAATCTGACCTCCACCTTCAGTAAGCAATTTATAACCCCTTTTTTTCTGCAGACAATTGATAATAATTCTCTATGCCTAATTTTTCATGTGTAGGTCACAGCACTGTTATAACCTAAAAATTAAATAATCACTATGTCATTAATAGTCTCTAATACTTTAGCTTAAATCTCACTAATTTAAGGTTTATGCTTGGGAAAAGTTTCTAGTGCATTATCTATTTAATGTTTACCTTACAGCAGCAGACAGACAAAAACAATCTGACATTTTTGAATCTTTTTTTTTTGTGGGGGTGTGTGCATGCAGAGACAAGAAATGACCTTTTCCTCTAAAATGAAAAATTAGAAGGAATAATTTCTTAATACTATGTCTACATGTTATCCCTTTTTCCTCATATTATACAAAAAATAATCAAAATTATGACTTCTTAGGAAAATAATCACTAGAATACCTGAATGAATTGATGGCTACTGCATTTCCTGGTTTCCATACTGAAACATTTTTTAAAATCGCAAGCAATATTTGCAGAAAAATTTAACTATTTTTCCACCTTCCTTGCTAGTAGTGCTCTGAGACAAATGTTTATTAATGAAAATATAGCAGTTCTGTAATTCCTCTCTGGTGTTACTTAGAATTACAAAGCTCTGACTCATGAATGCTTGCCACAGTCAGAAAGATGCAATATATACATCTAAAGATATTTTCTACTCTTTTTTCTTTTCCATGGGTTCCTCTGACCACAAAGATATCTTCATTTGTTTGATCACAGCGTGAGTGGAATTGAGATATGAGGAAAAATCCCAACAGCCCTGCAGTGTTTCAGGTCAATGCTGGTGAAGTCTCAGCAGCTGTGTCTGCAGCATGGGGCAGGTTCACCCCATGGACTGCAGCGTGATCTCCCTTCAGACCAGGCACAGCTACCAAGGCTGCCCAGACCAGTGTGGGAGCAAATCCTTTAAAATCAAAACAGTTAAACTTTTCTAGTTTTGAACCAAAAAAAAAAAGTGTCTGTAAAAGTCTGTAGGACTATCCTGTTACAAAGATTTGAGTGCCCTGAGACTCCACTGAAGACAAACCATTACTGAGGAAAATGGTGTTAGCTGCTACCCATGTGGCCTAACGACAGCTTTAAACAGTAGAACTTTCAATGTACATCCTCACGTTCCTCTGCTGTGTGCTTGCAGTGCATACCTTTTCTTAGAGCACTGGTGTAGGAATAAAAGCTGTGCTTCTGCTCCTGGCCGTGCTGCCAGCTTGCTCTATATAACTGCAAGTGAAGGTGTTAATGATCCATTTGTTGCTGTGGTAAAAAGTCTGGATTTTTGGATTCAACATGGATGTTTACATTACTATAGTTTTCTGAATTACTGTATAATCACTGGAGTCTATTAGTACATGGAGAGACCTTTATCTGTCCATCACAAGTTCAAACTAGAACACAGGACCTCAGAGGGGTAGCTGTGATATCACACTGAGCCATGCTTTTCTACTGGCATATGAGTCACATTATTAAGCAAACAGGGCCTTCTTTTCTTCGTAAGAACTTAACCATTCTTACTGTGTTTTTTATGATTTCATTTTGTTGAGAAGATCAAACATCATTACTGCCTCCAGGCCAGAACTAAGTAATCTCAAGTGGGAACATCCTGCACTGGGGCCTTCCCTGCCGCAGCCCATTCCATGACCAGCAGAGTTTACAGAGTCCCTCTGTTCCCCTTCCCTGGAGCTCAGAACAAGGCTGTTAATATCTGGCTATGTTATAGTGGTGTCTGTGATTTGCGGCTAATTAACATTTACAAGGTACTTCCCAGTCACTGGGAGAGAAGGCCGCAGTGCTCCTCAGCAGAGAGCTGCAGGCCCATGCTGTGACAGGGCTGGCGGGGTGTGCTGCTCTGCCAAGATTTCCTCCAGGCTGTTCTGAGAATATTAGCTGATCCAGTACCTAGTGTGCTTGGTAATTCTTATCTAACATAACCAATTTGCAAAAGCACGTGCTTCTGTGCATGCTAACCGGAACGTGCCTGGAGGGCAGGCTGCTGAAACCAGAGCAGCAGTGGCTGCATGACGACTACCGAAGAGTAGCTGGTGAGTGACAAAAACCTCTGAAAAAGCAAAATGTCACCATTCTGCCGAGGTGTGGGAAAGGCATAACTGACCCAGACAGGGGAAGGGGAAGCTGTTACTCAGTATTTATTTTAAAATATAATCTTAAACACACAAATGTGTGTGCAGGCACTGGACCAGCCAAACGGCTCTTGCTGCAGAAGGCAGTCGCTCCTTCACGCCTGGCGACCCAGCGCTGTGGAGTGTAAGCAGCAATTCAAATGAAATTTAGGAGCAGCTGTTGCATTAGGCTTTGTGTAAAGCTGTTTTTCTCCAGGAAATCATTATTTGAAATAAATCTTGTCCATTAAAGAGACATGCTTGAGCAGTTGCATAATGCAGCATAGGGGTTGTTAAACTGGAAAAGCATAGGATATTCAAAAGCCTAATCTGGACAGCAAACAAATACGTGATTTAAGTTTGAGCGTCTATGTATCTGAAAATTACCTACTTTTTAAAATCCATTTTATAAGCTTATCTTTTTTACTGTTGGGTACTCTTAAAAAAAAAAAAACACACAAAAACCCCTTGCCTCTTTCGTTATCTCAGACTGAGCTCCTCAAAATAGATACATCTCTGATTAATGGGGATATACTTTATTTTAAAATACAGGCTCAATTTTTTTACATGCTTTTAACTTGCACTTTCAGAACAATCTTTCCTGTGCATGAGACAATACTCTAAGTTCAGAGAAAATGAACGAACCAAAAAGTATTAAAGGTCAAAAAATCTATAGGATTTATGTGAGTGAAGGATAAATGTTTAAATATTAACAACATCTCCGTAGATAAAATGAAAGAAAACACAGGAAAACCTCAGTTGTGGTGTACTATTACAAACCTCCCTTGAAACAAACACTTGGCAGTAATAGAATTGAAAACTGATTGTTGCTTTTGGGTGGGCTTTGGGTTTTTTTAATCTTAGGATTTGTATAGTCAAATATATTCATAAAAATGATTCAGAGGCAGAAAGGAAATGAAACTAACAGAATATATTTATTAATATTGCTTCACTTTTAAGCTCTTATTTCACATGATCTTGACACAAGGATTAAAATACTTTTTTTTAATTAAAAGCTGAGTCTCATATTTATGCATGTTCAGCAATCAAAATTTTGTGATACAAATACTCAGAAGTAACACTTTTTCTAGGAAAATGTGAATTTGGATTATAAAGGCTATTTAACCTCCCTTGCACTGAAACTGTCCATACGCAGGTATTCCTCCTGTTACAGCAGCATGAATCAGGTTGTCTAGCACTTTCCTGCTCACCACTCTGGGTGGTCATGTCTATATTTTTGCATGGAGTAAAGCAAATACAGGTGACTTGCCCCAGGTCACACCAGTAGTCTGTTTCAGTACAAGAATTCAATGCAGAACTAGCAAAATAACTTCTAAGTTTCCTCTTGGTTGAATTTCCCATCCCCCTGGAACTACCTTCCATTGGATGCTACAACATATTCCATTTCATGCAAAACACTGGTGACTGTGTACTCCAACATTCTGAATATTATCTAGTGGATGGCTTATGATCAGTGCACATAAGCAGAGCCCAGAAGGCTTGCTTCTATTTTCAGTTGTATTACCATCGCCTCTGATCCATGACAAGGTCATTTGAGTCAATGAAATCCCTGGCTGCTTGTCTCCAATAATTAAACACTAAAACTTTTCAATGTACACCCCAAGTTGGGAGGTCACTGTGTTGACTATCTGTGTAAGTACCTTTCTAGAGAGAAAATACCAGGTCTAAAGGGCTCTTCAATCTATCCAAAGAAGTCTAATGAGAACTGAAAGCTGGCTGTTTAAAGCTGAACATATCTGAATGAGAAACAAGACAAAGATCTTCAGCACTGGAACTGAGTATCCATTTGTATAAATTAGGAAGCTAAGTGATTGTGCAGTTCTGGAAATCATTTGTCAGCAGATGTATGTATCTTTCTAGAAAAGATCACCTGAACTATTAGCTGGTTACTGGACTTGGCTCTGGAGAAACTTCATCTAACTTTGACATGTGTAATATGTCTGTGGTGGACTAATAGCCCCTTCTACTTCAGCCTCTCGAATTACCAGCTGAATTGTCCAAGAAAGTAGAAAATATGCAATTCAATAGGTTTGTGGCTTAGAAAAACACATTTATTGCTTAAAATCAATGTCTGCATATCTTAAAAATCTGATTATTTTTAGTTGTTTTCGTACAGTTGGAGATGACAGCTGATATGATAATCATTTAAAATGAAGTTGTGCAATTGTGGAAGTCTGCAAGCAATATTATTCTAGAAGAGCAATTCTGCATGATTTCCCAGGAATAAATCTGATGCCTTGTGACATATGGAGTAAAGAGCAACCTCCTGCAAAAGAGCTTTGGAGGGACAGAAGTGAGGGAGTGTTCAAATGACTTTATCCAAGAACTGGAGGACGGAACTCAGAATTATGTAATGTGTCATTGCCTTGTAGAAAGACCAAGAGTGACTTAATTAGACACAGTGTGTCCCAGGTAAATGGTTACTCAAAATTATTGCAGTAATTTGTAACTTTTGCATAAAAACATTTTAGGTGAAGAAAACCTTTATTCAGGAATGCTCTCCTCTTTGGCAGTGGATATGTATGATTTCTGCTGATTACTACCAAAAACATTGGGATACGGTCTTTGGGGATGTTAGGGTCAACTTTAGCTTTGGTGATTGCCAGACACCAAAGCTGAGAAATCTGATGCTATAAGTGAACATATCATTGGAATTTTTTTACTGCAGAAGAATAAAAATCCCCTACTATAAAAAATCCTTCCAAGGAAGGTGACTGAATCTGTTACGCACCTGTGACTGGGAAACAAGAACAGGGAAATAGTTTTTCCTAAATGTGATTCTCGCTGCCCCCGGTACCTCTTCCCAATAATGACTGAACCCAATGGCTTAATTCATTTGGAAGTTTAGTTAAGTAATTTGGGTTGGTTTCCTAGTTTCTAAAGGAGTCTTGAGCTATGCTTCAAGGAGTACACTGAAATGATATTTGTTACTGCTAATGAAAGCCTGGAAAAAAAAAGCTACATATAATCACACCATCAAAATGTCTACATGCCATTTGGCTATCTGTCAGGAAACTATAGTGTAATCTATAACTATTTATTGCTGTTGAGAAAGTGATATTTTATTATGGACACTTCTGCATTCTGTCCCTTTTTTTTTTTTTTTTTTTGAAAATTGTGACCATTTGCGAGTGACTGACCTTTTTGCATCATACTGTCTTTGGCATATGGTTTTACTTTTCCTTTAGATATTTATCTTTGTGCAAGGCAGGGGTTCTGAAGAAAAACATGATTTCTTGTGATGAAGAGCTTTCTAGAATAACTGTTGTGACTGGTAGCATCTGAGTTGCTACTACCGATCCCAACAAGCTCTTTTGTTTCTATGAACTACAAAACAAGTAGAATCAATGGAGTCGGATGTCTTCTGAACTGTAAAATGACAGTGATTTCCTCGCATCAAATCACCAGTTGTTGAGGATTTGTTAGTTTCCTGATAGATGCTTGTTTCCTTTTATAATCTCTGTATAATATCTTTTCAAGACACATTGATCTTACATCTTCACTTGACATTTAATATAAATCGTCTGTGTACAAGGAAGTTTGTGATTTTCACAGATGGGCCTCCTAAAAGAAAAACTTCATCCAATTTTAAATTGGGAAAGTGGATGATTCCTAAAGGCTCAGTCAGAGGGACTTGTTCTATTTTTAGCAAGAAGCAGTATGAGATGACCTCATTTGCAAAGTGGTGAACTGGTGAGGACTGGTTTGTTCTCCAAGCTGTTTCTCACCTGGGGAGCATCTGGACATGGAGATATGGCGTCTGTTAAATCACAGACAAATCACAGACTGAACATGAAAAGACAGCATTCTGGTTGTGCTTACTAGGAAATTTTGTAAACAACTATTTTTGTGATTACTCAACTACTAAAGCAAGATTTAATAGTTTTGGGCCATCATCCTTCACTGTTAATAGTCTCTGTTTTTCTTAGCTATTTGCCACACAGCGATATGACACCTTTTATAAATGTTCCAACATCTCATGAAATATTAGCTAATGGGAAAAGACATGTCTTTTGAGGGGAATATGGGAATTCAACCACTCCTGGAGAAGCGCTAACATAATTTATCACCTTTTAAGATAACTGAAGATCTCAGTCAGCCCCCTGTTATTTTGGAAATGATCATTAAGCATTAACAGGGCCAAATTGCTGCTTTTAAAGTTCATTTTCAAGCTTTTATTCATGGTTAATATTAATTCACTGTCAGTAACTCATGAATATAAAGGAACTCTGAAAGGATCAGATCTTCAGTCCCTTAAGTTTTGTCTTCCAAAGCTCAGAGAATATCCCTCATGAGAATGGTTTAATTGAATTAAGGATTTGTGAAGTTTCATTCCAAGCTTTCATTCTGACAGGGGAAATACTTGAGAAGTCTGACTTTGTCTTTCTTTGAACTTCCCAGGTGAACCTAATGCTTCATGTAGAACAAGAGAGGCAACATAAGTACAGAAAAGAGCAGACAGGGTCCTCTTACCACCCAACAGATACTGGATCTGAGGTAGGAATTCCTTAGTTTTCATGAAATCTAGAAAACTGAAGGCTTGTCTTAGAATGACTGTCTTGTATTAGGACTGCTCTGGTTCATGCAAAGCTTTCCAGTACACCTTTTACCTTCCCACTGTCCTTTTTCACTTATGAAATCTTCCCGAGTCTGGCACAGTGTTTGAAAATTAAAATCAGTTTAAACATCCCAGAAGTCACTAAATTATTACTTGGAGTATGGCAAGAGGAAAGTATTCAATATAGGGCACTGAGAAAAGATCATAGCTTTGAATGTGTCTGGTACAACTTACTATGCATGTTTCTATTTTTCTTTTTAAGAGGCTCTCTGACCTTTATTCTCCAGGAGGTTTTTCTTTTGTTTCATTTTCATTGAAGGGGTGAGAGAAGGAAGCAGTGGGGCATTCGTGCAATATTGGACTGGCAAACAAAACTCCAAACAGAAACAGAACCTATAATTCATTTTTCAGATTTCTTTGGGGGAGGGAGTGTAATAAGGATGAAAAACCACAGACATGTGAACATACTGGGGAAAAAAAAGAGGAGGATGAATTTTATTATGAAATAAAGCTCTGACAAAATTCTAGTTAAACATGGAATTCTGTCTTCCAAATTATTTCTTTTAAAATTGATAATAGAAAGTAAAATTAAAACATTAAATGAAGTCATTTTAAAATCACTGTTCCAATCTAGAAACATCTCAATGGAATGGTGAAATTATTGCAACTTTGTTAGAGTTTACCTAGATGAGATTTTGTCAGGACTGCTAAGTTTTTTTTTTTTTTTTTTTTTTTTTTTTTTACAACCATTTTGCCATTTATTGATCTTTTTTAGACGGCAATTTGGTAACTGAAAAATGGGGATTTCTAAAGGGCAATTGTCATTGCAGGAAATTCCTGGCCTGATCTAAATAGTAATCAGTCAGAGCAGAAAACAAATGAGGGAACAGCAGTAGTGGGGCAAGAAGAAATGATGCAATATAAAATAGATGGATTGAAGATGAATGCTATATTCATGATGAATTACTCCACAGAAGTCAGTGTACACGACTAAGTGTAAGGAATTCAGTTCTGGAGGAAACGGGATGCAGTCTACGTGTATATGAAGAAGCTGGCTGCCCTTTAACAAGGGAATTGGGAAAAAAAAAATCTAACCTCAAAAATATAATTGGCTCCAAGAGAGAAAAATTTGTAAACTCAGGCTGGTTTTGTAAAACGCAGCAAATTCACAAGGTTCTCAGAAATGACTGACCTGACTTTTAATACATATGTAAATAAAATAATTTGGATCCCTTTGCAAAGGAGGACTTCCCAGGGGATTGGAAGACGAGGGTCGTGCTGTGTCATTTTGGAGATATAATAGCCTTGTTAATATGCAAAGCCATAGGACTTTAACTTGCTAGTTCATCGTTAGCACCACAGAGAGCTCTAGGCTCGAACAAAGTGGCTTGTGTATCAGATGGAGGGGTAACAATGGCAATTCTCCCTACTGCCTGCAACTGAAAGCCCTGGTTAGAGGAGCGGGGGGAAGAACAGGGGTGTGCTGATAGCCTCTTCTGAGAATGGTTCAAGAAAGCAGGCTGTTCTCATCACCCTCATCTCAACAAGTCTCTCCAGTTCCCCACTCCAATCCTGTGGTAGAATTAGTCCAGTCTTGGCTCTTTGTACCTGCCAGTGCAGTTTTTCCTCTGTTACTGAGGAACACTGAGCTGGGATCTGCAGTGTGTTTAGTTTTTTAGAAAGAGAAATAGTGTAGAAAGTAGCTGCAGATGAATTTAATTTCTTCTCTCAAGGCCATTTCACCTGTGCTCAGAAAATGATGGCAGAGTAATCCCAAAGTTAAAGGGGATGCACCCACTTGATACATGGGGCAGAGTCCAGGATTCACATCCTGAATCTGTGTTGCCTGTACTGCCCCTTTTTGCAGTGCTAGTGGCTATATTACAGTGTGGCTATGCTAACCCAAGCTCTCTCTGCCCTTCTCTACTGCTATTTCCAAAATCAGTGGGGACATGGGCCATATATGCTTGTGGATCAAGCTTGCATAAGCCATTAGAGAAGAATATAGTCTCGAATGAAGGCTATGATTCAAAGAATCTATCATGACATTGAACTGTTCTCCATATTCCACAGCGTTGTAAGATACACTATTTGATTTAAGATCTGGTGCATACACAGAAATTAAAAAAAAAAAAAAAAATGTGCTGATGGCTAAGTGTCATAATCCCACATCCATCCTATATTACAGCATCTTCCTTGCAATGTACTATTGACAAAAAAAAAAAAAAAAGGAGTCGGGAAATGGAAATGCTGAAAATCCTAATGAAGTGTCAATGAGGATGAAAGTGGGGCCAGACAGACATTTTGTTGCAATTTTAGTAGAGAAGTCTGAAGTGACAAGCAATACCAGTTCATGTTAGACAGTATCAGTTTACATCTGCTGGCAAATTGCCTTTATCGCTGTCACAGGGAAAGCCCTGTTGTGGCTATTTTCTCTGCTTATTGTTTAGCTACAGAATTCATTGGTTCCAGGTGGCACATGCAATGGGAAAGCAGAAAACAGGAAAAGAAAGGAATGATCACCTGCAGGACAGGAAGGATATACCTCATACTCTTAGTGAGATACAATAGGTTGCTCTGAAAGTAATGCCTCCTTTTTATTTCCATGGAAACTACAGCAGATACAAAGAGCACAGTAACACTATTGGGTAGAGCAAATGCTCAGCTACAAAACACCATTTTTAAATACAGTCACCACCACTAGCTATGCTTTTTCACTAGCAATGAAAAAGAGCTTGCATGCCACACTCATCTTCTGTTGTCACTGCTGAAACGTACCACCCACTGCCTCACTCTGCTCACATCCACTGTTTGGTCTCCAGAAACATTCTGCAAGCATTGATGAATGTCTGTGGGTGCCTTTTTTCTACATGGAGGAATTCAGTTCCACACCTTTGCTTCATGTGCACATCCATGTCAGACACCATATGGTCAGACTGCCCCTCTGCTGCCATCTGTCACATGGCAACAAAATGGAATGAAATATTGGTGGGAAGGTTCAACCTCTGCTGCCATATCACCAACATCCACCGCTGACATCGTAGGCCAACATGATAAAATAGGAGGCATTATTTTTGGAGTAGCCCTTGTAGTTTGCTGCCTTCTTTGTTGAATCTTTGTTTAATGTTAATTGCTGCTACCTGTTTCTAACATCCATCACTCTCTTCTTTTTTGTAGTGTAAAAAGTGTTTTTTTTTTTTTTTNCCATTGACTTTCTTTAAAATTTTTTTTTTTTTTTTTTTTTTTTTTTTGCCCCTTTCATTCTCACATGCATCATTTACCTCTCAGAGCAAACCTTTCCTTTTCCACCTTTTTTCACACGACTTTCAGGGAGTCCTGTATTACAACAGGCTTACAAGCCAAGCTGCTTTTAATGATTTACTGGGCAAAGGGGGAGGAAAGGAGGAGGGAGAGAAAAATGTAGGTGAAATTCTGTAGACAAGAATATAGCCTTAAAATGTGGGCATGCAGATCATATCTTTCTCTATATTCTAGAAAGGGATTATTGCTTTTATAAAAGGAAAATGCCAAATTTCACTTAATATATATGTGGAGGTTTTAGTATTTCCTTTTCTATCTGAAAGGCTCATAAGGTGCTTTATGTACTTACTCAATGGCTATATGTGAAATATTTCATTCATCACTGAAATGCAGCTAGCTCTGGTGTGAAAGATGTGACTGCTGTTTCATAGTTCACAACGAAACACTGATAAAGCTTAAGATAGGAGGTGAAAGAAAGCTTAAGAATAGGAGGTGAAAGAGAATGGTCCCTAAGCTCAGGCAGTACATATTACTTAGGGCTATTGATGGCCATGTTGATTTGTACCTGGTTATATTTACCCAGTGGTCTGGTTGAATTTATATGGCAAGGGATTGTAAGTATACGGAAGTCAGAAGGCAAACCATTTGATATGTTGGTTAGAAGCAGGAAGGAAAGTTGAGCTACACTGTTGTATTACACCCTGCTGTTTTTTAGGAGGTGGTTAGTTTGAAATTTTTAATGCTGTAGAATCCACATCCTCTGTTACAGCCCTACACCGTCAAGAGGACGCCTGCTAAACTTTCATGCAGAAGAACCATGGTGACCCTCTGGCACCAGGAAAGGTTATGGGATTTAGTAGCAGCCCTCAGAAGGTCATTGCCACTATTCCCAAGGAGGAGCTCTTATTTCTCTCCCTGTCAACATAACACCTCTGTGCACTGAAGAACTTCAGATATTCACAGAGCTAGAGGGCTTTCCACGGATCACCTTGCTGAAAGCAGAGCCAGCTCCTAAACCAGCCCTGATGAGTGTTAAACCAATCTTTTCCTAAAGATCCCCAAACAATATAGATTCCTCCCCGGCTTTCTTTGGCAATCAGCTCAGTTGCTGTGCAATAAGAGTATCTGCAGGTAAATTAACCCAGCAGATTCAGTAGGGTTTGACGCCAGCCTCGCAGAGCAGGAAAAATTGACTTGCAAACAGCAAAGTTCGTACATCGTGCTTTCCTTCAGTTTTCACAATCCTGGCTTTCTCTATCACCGACTTCCCCAGGGCATCACTTTGTTAAATCCTCCCCATCAAAATTCTAGGCGTTCTCAGGAGCATGTGGTAACTTTTTATAATTCATCATGTGGATTTATATCTACTCTCCTGTTTAATTTAACCTTCTGAAATAAACATAAAGGAAAACAATGATGTGCCAGGAAGAGGACATTATTAAGAGATACAGTGTGTAATTGACTCAGCGGGATCTTTCGAGCACTTTGCAAAGGAAAAAAAAATGGAAGACATAGTGGGCACTAAAAACTCGCAGGGATGTAATCTTCATGAGATAATAATCCAGCCAAGCATCCAAGATTAGCACTGATAAGAGGTATTTAAAAAATACATGTGTATGTTTTGTATATATTGATTTACTTTGAAACTTGCAGCCATTAGTTGGGCACCACTCTTCTTGTTCTGGAGGTGCAGAAAGTACACTCATGGCAACGTAAATTTGGAGTGAATTTGGGGTTCGTGTATGGTGGCAGGATAAGAGTAAAATCATGCCCCGAGCGTTGTTTTTTTGTTTTTTTTTTTATATCTCAAATCCCCAGGTCACTTAAGCTAGGGTATTTTTCTGTAATGTGAATGGTCTGATTTGCATCATAACAAAATTAACAAAGGCAACTCCTGATTCACAAGGATTCAGAGGAGCAGTGTCAATTTACATTTTGAAGGTGTTAAAAATCCCAGATAAATTTTTCTCTTGTTTACTCTGAAGAAACCCTGCAAATAAATGGTACCTGCCAATGGATATGAGGAATTATTTTGTCGAGGGGTCAGAAATTGCCCTTTGATGTAAATCAGAGCAGCACTTAGCCCCTTTAGACAGCTTTAAAAATAAATTAAGCAACTTTTCATCTAAAACTGAACAGCAAATCCGCTTCTTTCATTTTTTAGTCTCCTCTTATAAAGAGAGAAAGCACGAGCATTAATGAGCTATTCAAATATTCAAACCTTGCCAAGGGAGAAAGGATCCTTCAGTCATCATGAGCTCAACCTTATAAATCCTTTTTAATTAGTGTATAGGCAAACATTTTATAAAGAAGTCATGAATTAGAGACCCCACAATGCGAATGTAAAGAGAAAATATAGTATGAAGATGGGGATCTGGAGCCCAAAATATGCCTACTATGGCTTTCAGAGAGCAGAAAAAACATGGTTATTATTGTTCAAGTCTATCATTAATAAGCTTTCAGCTATGTTGAGTCTGATCCCCAGTAAGGATGCATGAGTGTCTATAAGGTCATCAGGAATTGAAAGAGCAGCTGGTTGCAGTCTCTTGATAATCCTATGTTTCTTATGCTGACACCGAGCATCCTGATGTTTCAGACCTTATGGCTAAGTTTCCCATTCAGTCTGAGACATCTTACTGGAAGCAGCAATACCATGCAGTGATTTAGAATATCACAAGCAAGGTTTAAATACTGTTTCTTTATTTTAAAAAGGGAGAACTCTATGCTTTGGGGGGAAATTCATTGCTAGTTTGAGATCTCTTGCAATCAAAATTTCCCGTGTATCAATGGTATTAATTTAAATCATCTGATGAAAAGGAGCGTCTCATAAAATAAAAGAATTCCAACAAGTATGTTCTATGAGGAA
The DNA here is from genome assembly GCA_013396635.1 of Penelope pileata. Classification (NCBI taxonomy): domain Eukaryota; kingdom Metazoa; phylum Chordata; class Aves; order Galliformes; family Cracidae; genus Penelope; species Penelope pileata. Next base: position 1,128,759 of record WBMW01003333.1, read on the forward strand.
GGGAGTCACAAAAACAAGATTCATAATAAAACCATGGGCTGGCAGTGCTGCAAAGTCTGCTGTACATCATTCTGAGGGACAACATGGCAAAAGAGGCAGACTTTGGGATGATGTAATTTGATGTAGCTCTGTTTTAGCAAGCAGTATATGGCTTAAACAATGTTTTCAGCAGGCATATGAAACTGTAAGGATCACAAGAAGCCATGAGGATGGACCACATTGACTAGAAAGGCTGTTTTATTTGAAATAAAATCTCCTCTGAAGCAGTGAGACATCATCTCAGTTGATCCCATCTATCATGTCTCAGTGAAGCTGAAAATCAGCATTTACACCTTTTGCTTAATAATTAATGCTCTTGGAAGCTCTTGCTTTTCTCCTCAATAAATACATCAGTATCGTACAGCAACTGTTACTTTACATACAAGTAGTATCTTCTATCGGGGGTGGGCAAAGCAGTTTTCAACATCTAATTTGCCGAGCTTCACTAATGTTCTTGCTGAGCCGTTACAGGATATTTTGCTGTTAGGCCTAGATAAATGTGAAATGAGATGTGTAGAGTATTCACCATATTTTAAAGTAGCTTCCTTGGGATATAATCAAATTCCTTTGCTGTCTTGCTCTCTTCCATCTGTTACATGATCATGATACTGTAACACGTTTAGCAGCCCTGAGTGTGACAAGCTTGACTGACAAGGTCTTGTGATCTTAAAAGCTGAGACTGAGGAGAAGGGTCTTTACAATTTCTCACTTTTGATGTGTTAGGAGAGCCAGATTAGCCTCATTATACTTTCGTAGCTTTTTCTCGCTTATTTGTCACTCTTTTTCACCAGGACTATGATGAAGTCAGTGCATGGCAGACAGTAAACACTCGATTTTTCAGTAGTACAGACCAGACAAGGACCTGATCTCACTCATTTGAAGTTAAAACCGTGCACATGCCTTTGTACTCAACTTCATTCAAGAAGAAGCATGAGCCAAACCCCGCCAGGCAAAGATCCCCTGGAGCACGTTTCTGCTCAAGTGTGGCACATGGACCACCTTCTGTCTGCATGGAGCAGTGAACTGGCTCACTGAAATCGGCACTTCAAATCATACTTTAAGCAGAAGTTCCTCTTTAAAAAGCAGAGGAATTGTGCAAATGACTTGATTCATAGGAAACAAGGCACAAGACTAAGTTAACTATCAGAGACATCTCTGGTAAGATGGATATGAGTTCCAAACCATGACAAGACAAGGAACCAGAGTAAGACATTTGGGTATCATATAGCTCCATAGCCAACTATGCACGTAGGGGAAGAAAAAAAAAATAGACTGAAGTGTGGAGACAGGCAAGAAATGAAGATGGAGACAAATGGAGAGAAGACATGGGCTTGTTATATAGATAAAGGGATAGATAGTAAGGGAAATGTCTCAGGCATTTGAGACATGGAGGGATAGTGTTTGTGCAGGGAGATCCGAACCTCAAAAGGTTTTCCTGGCACTGTGAAAGTGAGAAGCAAATGATGTGTGCAGCTGAGAGACTTACAGCGATATCACAGGGGGATGCAAAGTGGCTCTGGATCTCGGGAGCCTCCAGCAGATGGAATAGGAGGTGATTTTACACTATGTCAATGAAAATGTATGATAGTAACAAAAACTGAAAGGGAGAGGTATCTCACCCAGAGTAAAAAAAAAGAGCACATATTTTAACTCACATTCACCGTGTTGCTTCTAATCCATTTCTACACCGCTCAGGCCAGGTTTAAAAAAATAAAGGTGGTAAAGAGTGCTGTTTCCTGGAATCTAAATTTTCTGGAATAATCTATGTTAGCAGGGCATGAGATGGCTCATAAAGGGAAAGTATAGCAAATCTGGCTCAGTGAATTATATAGTGCTCCAAGATCGTTACTTGCACTACAGAAAATTCATAAAGACGGCGATTAGGGGCACTGGACAGAAATCAGAGGAAATATTAGTTGTCCAGCTCTCATGCTACAGTAACCTGACATACTGCTTCTCACAAATAGATTTGTCATCCTTGATTTGGAGAGTCTGGCAAGCTCCGAACTCCTTAAGAAAAAATCAAGTTGGTCCATGTTTTGAAAATTGGAAAAGAAATGTGGGTCTGCTCTCATTTATTCTAAGGCTTTTTTTCCATGATGGCACTAAAGTGGGCTATAAAGCAAGCATAAATGCAATTTATGTCCATTACATGTAAAGAGGGACGAGTTCAAATGGTAATCCAGCCATGTATCATCATGTTGCAGACTGGTAAATGGAATCTATTATGGGACCATGAGCCTGTCCAAGACAATGAAATTTCACCATACCTGAGAAATCAGTGACAAAAGGTCACTTTATGCTTTTCTTATTTCATATCTTCTCATTGTCAAAGGGTTTTTTTTTCCTCGTTTCCTTTTTTTTTCCTTTTTTTTTTCCCCCTCTCAGTGGGCAATGTTCTATTATATTTCTGCAGTAACACTTTAGATTAACAGCTCAGTTAATTAATATGGAATCCAAGTGGAAATGCTATAGAAGTACTTGTGACATTCACATTAATAACGGAGGGGTTCATCAAAATTAATGTTATTACAGTAAATACCAAGAAAATTAACTGTGATTAGCTCATTACTTTAAATTGTCCTCCCATCTCCATTTGGCTCTTCTGGATAGTTGTATTTCAGGAGGAATAGGTATGGTGATGATTCAGAACTTGGAATCAGGAAGCAAACAGAAAGCACAATGAGCTGTGATCAGTATTATAGAAAGACTTTAATCATGCATCAGGCTCACTTCAGTGTGTGGCAATTAAATTATGTCCCATATCTGGGACCTTTTGGTAGTGCCATGATAGGAATTTTGATTGATTAGGAAACGAAAAGAGATTCCAGTGTAGGAAAACTCTCTTGTGAGGTGCCATACTTGAAGCTAAATTCATAGTGTAAAACTAGGCGAGAAAGATGGATTGTATAGTGATGATCATGGGGAATGACTTGACAGCTGCAGATTGCAAGTCTTCTAAGCCTTTATCCAGTGCACTGTTAATCTGAAAAGTCCTTCCACCACCACCACAATTATACAGAGAATATCTTTAAGGATAGAGGAATTATTACATGTGATCTTTGTTGAATGTTGGGCATGTAAAGGAAGCAGGTTATGACTCGGCTGCCTACTTTGTAGAAATCTGAAGGATCCAGGCTTGGTCCACAATAATAGGAAATTAAAAATTCCATAAACTAAAAAGTTAGAATAATTAGATGAAAAATATATAAAAATGGAGGAAATCAGCTGACTAGATAAATAAATACTGAAAACATCACAGAAATGGCCACTGCAACGCTTCTTGATCAGAGCTTGGAGAAGATCAAGGTGTTACTGCCATAACTAAATGGTCAGAGACAAAGATATACCTCAGTTTATTGACAGTGAACCATCAGCTTTGTTGGAAGTGTTCTGATTTATGCCATCTGAAGACATCACTGGGGTGTCACAGGGTTTATCTTAATGTACATGGACTGAAAATCTGCAGCATCTTGGTTCAGTGATGTCTGTGCTTTTTTGAAAGCATGGATTTTTCCCCAAAGCCTGTGAGATGTCCACAGTGTTTTCTGTATTAATACTTGCTGAGAAGTGCCTCCAATCTCCATGTTGCTGATGCAGTAAAAATAAATAATAGAAAGAAATCACAGTCATTCCTGAATTAACTTTGGGTTTCATTATAACATTCAAGTTTAACAAAATGCCTCTTTTTGTAAGGAGAATAGTTTTTTCTTGCTTTTAAATTAAATTTCTTCAAACAGAGAAATGAGCTTTTTTGTTCTGTTGAAGTTGAAGCAGAGATGACAAAATGAACTGACTAGCTTTTTAAGCCGGAAACCTTACATTCGAAAATATCATTCTGAATGGATTCTGGGAATTGGTACACAGTCATTTATCACAGAGGCCATGAAAGCAGTACTCTCCATTCCTGTCTGGAGTGAAGGAATGAGCTATCCCAACAGCAATACTGTTGCAACCTGCAACTAAACATAGGAGATTTCTGAATGCCACGGTCCATTTCAAAGACAAACAACAAATTCTTCTTCTTCTTTTTTTTTTTTTCCCTCAAAGGACTGCTCTGCAATGCGAAGATGCATGTCATCTAGCTGACATAAGGATATTGCATTTTTTCTGTTGCTACTAAACTTGTTTTTAAACTTCCATCCTTAATGTAACCAACAAAAACAAACTACAAAAACCATTAAAGTAAAATCTGCTCTGCCAGAATCACTGTCATAGAAAATATTTTGGGGTCTGAAAACGGGAAGTTTAAAGCATGGCAGATGGAACTACTGACTGATGCAGCAGGTAATATATGGATTGGAGAAATCAGTGTGTGGGGGGGCTTGCAACCCCAGCCCTTCCACTGCCTCTGGGTGTGACAGTGGCAGCACAGCTTGCCCATGGCTTAGTTCACCCAGCTGTGATAATGATTGTCTTTCTGTCGGAGGCAGCTGAAGGGCTCTGGATAGTTCACTAATGCACATGAAGTCTTTGAATGCCTTTTGAAAATATTACTGCCGTTTACAAAGCACATCATTCCTGGCATCAAATTAATCTGCAGCGATAAATGGCTGGGCTATAGTTCTCTGACATACTACATCTGTAAAAGTATGCACAGAGACTGCAAGCCTTGTGGGGGGAAAAAAAAACAAACAACAAAACAACTCAAAGCAAACAAAAAACCTCTCTTTAGCCCATCTATTAACTTATATATTTTAAGAAAGACTCTGGGGACAATGTAACAGGGAAGACAGCCAATTTATAGTTTTTCATTCTGATGAAATGTTTTTTCTGTTTCTAAAAATGCAGTGCAAAAGATTGGGAAAAGAGCAAGCTTCTTTCCTTCCTGTGTGTATTCACATGCATCCACACACCTTAGTGAAAATGAGAATGTGAAAAAGGAGGAGGAAAAGAAACCTCAGGTGGCCAGGAGGATTACAGACATCAAAACTCTCTTTATATATCAGCATTCTATTAATCATGATGCTTGCAGCATTGTAAGCTGTCTTGCTGCTTCAGGAAGAATGAAAGATTTAAAAAAAGGCAGAGAGAGACAGGAGAGATGGGACATGTTGATTTAAAAAGTAAATAAATAAAGTTATATTGCATCAGTAGCAAAACCATTCCTCATTTGCCTCAGCAGGATCATGTATATATGATCACATATATGCTTGCAAAGCAGTACATTATTGAGAAAATCTCATCTTTTTCTTCCATCTTCTTTTGGGCCAAAGATGATGGGAGTGAGGTATCAATTTATTGAAATCCATGAACCACTGTGTAATTAACTTGGACTAAGCAGGACTGAGATTTCCATGTGTTTTTGTATTACAGGCAACGTACGTATGAAAGGAAGCAGTGTGAGGAGAATATGTGGTGTGATAAAAGTTAATATTGTAGGAGATAATGAGATGCAAATTGCTAGTTGGAACAATACCTACAGGCCCAACTCTTTTTTTTTTTTTCAACTTTTGCGAAAGATAGGGATATTTTTATGAATTAATAATCATTTTCAGTTCTTGAGCTCTTTATAAAGGAGATCAGTAACAAAGTGCCTTTTTCATCAGAGGAAGAAACTGAAGCAAAAATAGAGATGATATATATTGCTCCTTAGCAAGCCAGACACTCATCACCACACTACAGGCTTCCTGAGTTTCCTTTTAAGCAATGAAGTATAATGACTTTTACATACAGCACAGTTTGTCAGGCATTGAATCAGCCCATGTGGTCGGGGCAATAGTTTGAATTCAGAAATCAACTTTCAGACAAAAGTAAATAAAATAAAGAAATGATCCTGTTCAAAGTGTTGACACAATGTGTTTGCAAAAGCAATTGCAACACATAAATGCTGTGTCCCAACCACTTTTACAAACACATCTTGCCAACATTCCTGTCCTGAGCATTAGCCTAGTGTTGAGGAAGCCAGACTGTATATACTTGCATTCCTGTTTGAAATGAGCAGGTGTTGTTTATGGACAAGAGGCATCCTTCAGATGTTTTCTGCATTTTAAAAGGAGTTTAAACATCTTAGCTAGACATAGCCTTCCTTCTGGCCTGCAAGCGTGGTCTAGTGACTGAAGGATTGAATTTTACTTCAGAAGACTTGCATCTGGTTCCTGGCAGCCACAGGGCAGCTGGTGACCTTGGATTTGCTGGTGTTTTCCTAGGACAACCTCACCTCGTCCTCTTGCTCGTTTCAAGGCAGCTACTTCCCAAATCCTGCATTATCCCTAGGTCTATCCCTGTCTACACAACCTTGTCTTCTGTGACAGTCTGGAATATCACATTTCTGTCACAGTCTTGCAGTGCTGTCATTCGGATTTAAAAGAGTTTTGAAGGCTTACTACTGCACTGAGAGCTGCGCCCTCCTGAACGCTCTTGATGCTATGCAGGAAGAATTACACTAGTCCAGCCAAGCAGCCTGCCACAGCCATAGCAATACGACCAATGTATTGCTCTTCCTTGGCCTCAGAGCAATTCAACACTGACCGCTGGACCTCTGTGGTTAATGGATAAAACAGATCTTCCCTTGTTCTTCTGCCGTCATTCAGAAGCAATAAGTCTAACTTCATCATGAATTTCTTAATGACCACAGTTATATATACATTAGACATGGACTCACTGTCTCTCTAATTTGTGTGTCAAGAAAGCAGGGATAAATCACTTTCTGCACTTGCATGTTTTGTGATTTAGTGTCTGCAAAATGCTTTATGATCTGTGATACTGTGCTGCTGTTTCTGAAAAGTGCTACTACAAAAGGAAAATGGCACGGTTCTATTCCAATCATTTGGGGACAAGATAATCGCTGTAACTGCATCTTTGTGTGTGCAGAGAATCAGGTAAAAATCTTTCTCATTTGGGAGGCTTTCAGTGTTAATATTCAGTCATTGCTTTCCCGTTTCTTTCTGTAGCCTGGCTTCTCTTACCTGCCTGAAAATATCTCCTAACTGCCAGTCCAAAACCTAGATTTCATCAGAGTTGTTTTGCTAAATGAATACAATAATTACCAATGTCATGATGACCCAGGCAGGACATTGAACTCAATATTTGAACTCATTTTTCTAGCATGCATGTCACGAATTGAAGGGTTCATTTCTGTAGAACTGAGAGATTTTTTTAATCTTGCAAAGGAAGAAATGAACTTTTTACTTTAAAATAAATGCTATGCAGCGTTGCCACCAGGACAACTGCTATTTTCTCTACTGCATACAGATGGTTAACTCTTTGAAAGAAAATATTAATTTTTCCTTGCTGCTCCAGAAACTGGGTTGGTAGGAAATTTAACATGGGTATGCAGAAAATAGATAAACTTAGAAGTTACTTTGTTCTGAAGTCTAATTAAAAGGGAAAAGTAATTCATCTCTTTAACAGTCACCTATTTCTGATCCAGGTTCTGGTAAACCTAGTAGTGAAATAAATTGCTTTTATTATTTTACAATTCAATTTATTTTGGGGTGAGTCTTATAAGTTTCAGTTTACAAAGCTAAAACTTAGAAAAACCCTTGCCACTTAAATTATGATGGAAAAGCCCAGGGGTAATAAAAATTCCTTTTTGACATGGGTCATACTTTTTCTTCAGATTTGGTTTATATTTTCATATAAATAAATAAGGAACCAAAAGGAATGAAAGATCAAATCATTCTGCTTAAAATGCCACAAATACAATGTTTTGACCCTGTTTTCACATTTTATTTTGGTTTTTGAAGTTCTTTCAGTTCTGGCGTTAGAGGCAGCACGTTCCAATGAGGTGGTTTGCATATGACAAATTAGCATTTTCCAATGGGAATAAAGTCTCTGTCATTTCTCTTTGAGGATGAATCATTACCATAAGATGACTGCTGTTTTCGCCAGCACTGGGGACAGAGACTGATATTGCTAGATGAAGTCATAAGTCCCTACAGTAAGAACTGAAGTGCTGGGCACAGTAAGCTCTGTTTATAATAGCTTTCCTATATCTTATTTTGGGAATGTCAAGAACTGATCAGTGATTTAGTGATCTTGGAACAATACAGCAGTTTTATTCCAAGCTGATGAATGGAAAGGGATTTTTTTTTGATCACAAGGGTTGGTTGAGAGAACGTTGTGGCTGAAATAAGGTTTGCTTCATCTCAGAGCGACTCAATAAAAAAAAAAATCTTACCAGGATGTATTAACAGTTCTGCTACTCACTGATGAAGAAAGACAGCATCAAGGTTTTTTTCCCTCCTTTCAGAGCACAAATGGCTTTGGTGATGAAACAGAAACCATTGAGAATTCAGCATGTGACAGACAGTTGTTGGTAGAAACTTCTAACCTTGCAATTATAGGTTAGAGCAAAAACTTTGTGGTCATGGTGACATTGTACACATAGTTGGATGAGCATCATACTACTGTGACTAGTTCGAATCCTTTAAAGCAGACTCTGATTGACACAGGGTGGTAGGAATGCACAAACTTGGCTGACAAAAGTGTGAGAGAGATCTATCAACCATGACTCTTTGGCATCCTTTGCCAATGGTGCAGTAAGAATAAGTGCTTGCTGTAAGCTCTTTGCAATGTTAAGCTATCCTGAAGGGAGCTAATCAGAGTTTTCATAGCACCAGTTTGTACTGCACAACACTGTTGTCCTACTGCAGACAGCTTTTCTCCAAAAGTTAAAACCACCACTGAATCTGCAAGCATGGACTAAGCTTTTAATTTTTCCCCAGGAATTTTTCATATTCATCTCCCTTTGGACATACCATTTCATTAGGACTAGAATACTGGGGTAGAGGAAGAAGCAGCTTTGAGATGTTCTCTGCTTGAGGCTCTTTACTCCTCTGCCAGCTGTGCAACGCTGTTGTCAAGAGTTTTAATTCTAGCAATGGAGAGACGAGCAAAGAATAATTTGCAATTCAATCTAGAGTAAGCACATTGGTCAGTTCATGGATTATTTGTTCATTTGTTTGCAAATGTGGTCTGGGAGAGAATTTACAGTCTGACTTTCTTTGAGCATGCCCTGTGACTGGGCTGTTTTATTTACACAGAGGTAAACAAAACAGCAATCCTCTGTTTCATAGCTTGACTTTAAAATAATTGAAATAAAACATGCATATCAGTTCTTAGTTCATATTTCCCAATATCTTTTCCTTGAAGGATGATTTCCTAGTAAGGAAAGTTTCCTGGGTTTTGTTCCTGGTCAGGCCCTTCACTTTGTCAATATTCACAGATTTGTCTTGAAAATAGCAATCAAACTACCAAACAGTGTTGGAAGAGCCAACCTTCTCTGCTGCATGGACTTTCTACCGCCAGCTACACCATATCTTTTCCCCTCTGTTCCCAAGAGGAGAAGAGGTCTTCCCCTCTTGTCTCTGCTGACACCCTGTATGTTTTTGCCTTGGCTTCCTGGCTGGAACATGTTAATGGTGACATTTGCTCCCTCTGCTTATTTGGACAAAGGGACACAGCAGCAGAGCTGTTGTGGGGGGACATCCTGTGAGTTTAAGAGCACAAGGCCAAGTTGAGCTGTGACCTTGAGATGCAGCTGATCCTTTTCTTCTTCCCTTTCACCAGCCTCTTGGGCCACAGAGAGGAGGCTAGGCAGAGCTTTTTATCTTTCAACATTTTCTGAATGTGTCTTTTGGGTTTATCTTTTACAGCATTTTTATATGGATGTGTCTTTTGATAATGTGTTCCTTTGTCTGTGTGGAAAGGACCTTGACCAGAGCCCTGGCCTGATAGTGTAAGTCAGAAACATAGCCACACGCTGGCCCTGCATTCCCCGTAGAGACCCGTTCCTTCTGCAGCGCCTCTCCATCTGCATTGATTCACCAGTTCAGATCAGCTAGAGCTGCAGCAAGCCTCTGTTTCTGCTTGTGGCAATATTTCTGCAGGCTGTGTTCTTCTCAGATCATATAGACACAAAGTCAGGCACTGTTGTGAAGCCCAAGGGTGCTGTGGGTGTCCGTGCTGACAGGCCTTCATACTGCAGGATGGCCCTGGTGCCACAGTGGGACCTGAAAGTGAGCTGTACCAGTGGATGTTTTTCTGATGAGAGCTAAAAGCCAGCACCTTGCTGCTAGGGAATGTTTCAAATCCAAGATGTTCTATATCACAGAAGAGATGTAGAAATTTCTGTCCCAGCTCTGTCCCCCAGCTTGGTTTTTCTAAATGAGTTTATGAAGAGAGGGAGAGCTTATATGATGAGGTTACATGTCAGAAAAAGAGGCCAGATCCTTCTGTTGTACACCATAGTCTCAGAACAAGCAACTAAACACCCTATCCTAAAGCATTAGTGGCATGTAAAGACCTGTGCCAAAGTTGTTAACTCCAAACCTCTGGATCTAAACGTTTAGGACACTGACTCAGAGGCAAAAAGACCAGTCACTGACATTTTGCCCATGGTGGAAATGGAGCAAAGATGTTACCCTCAGCTATAAGCACTGTCATTAGGTATCCATTGAAGGGAGACAAAGAGTTGTACTTACTGCACTTCACTGTGGTTCTGCAATGGCAGTTATTCATATTTTCCAGCTGCTCAGTCCAGATGTGTTATTTAGCAATGGGTAAAGCAACTTCAGCAACCACAGTATTGGGATGATCCCTCACTTCAGGGGACATAGTAGACATACCAACTGATGCACCTCCAGGCACAGAGTGCTGGGTTTTGTCCTCTACAGTGCTTCAGAGAACCACGGAAGGCTCAAACTACAGACATCATGGCCATACTTGCTGTACCAGTTCACCTAAAGCTCTCAGGTCATGTCTTTCATTAACCTACTGTCCAAACAGAAGCCCACCGCCACTTCTCCTCCCAGCACATTTCATATATCTGTTACACAAGGAGAAGGAGGAAAGTGATTCCTAATGAGCTCACCTTTCTTGTCCCCGTGTATCTCTGCAAAGGGAAATCCACAATCTGATTCCCAGCATGCTAGCAGCTCTCCATCTTATCCAATTCCTTCTGTGCATGTATTATCCTACGTACTATTCCAAGAACAAAGAATTCCCAAGGGAGGAGAAAGAGTTTCCATAAACCAAGTGATTTGAAACCTTGGCTCCTCCTGTTGGGAAATGGCAAACCTTTGATTTTCTGACACTACTATCAGATGAGACTATCAGAGATGATCCCATGTTGCTCAGCTGAGTAAGCTCCTACCTGAAAGTGGCCTAGGCAGGCAATACTGAAAGGGAGTTATATTCATGCACAAACAGCTAATGGTTTCATAAATACCTTGGACCAAAGAGCATGCATTACTGGAATTCAGGTCGTCTGCGCTTAGACGCATAGGTTTCTTTTAGGTATTATTTCATAATTTTCTGTAATTATTTTCCAAAGGATTCATTCAGCTAGTGGCATGCAGTACGAAGCAAGGGACCCATTCAGACTCATTGCAATTCTTTTTATCAAATTGAGGAAAAAAGGGGGGTGCTGGTAGTGAAAGCGAACAAAACCTGCCAAAATTCAAGACTGCACATGCAAACACTAAACTCCAAAACTTTCTGCCAGAAAGTTTTTGTAGTTGTAGGGGAACTGTTAGGTCATGGCCTGAACTTGTGATTGAGCACCTGGTGAAGGGGTGTGGCTGGCCCTGGGAGCACAAGCAAATTGTCTGCACCTGTGCTCCCCACCTGACGAGAAGGGGTGGACCCTGGGTGGGGCTGCCCTGGGCTCTTTTAAGAGCCAGCCATGGAGCAGAGCATCTCTCTCTCAGAGACTGACCACTTGTTGGAGGAGCGTTGTTTTGGTGGGAAATTGTTGTCCTTGGTTGCGTGAGTCAAAATTTTTGTGAAACCTTTGTTTATATCTGTTGTTAAGACCTATAACGCTTTGTCTGGGATCACAAAGAACCTGTCTGAAGCAATTTTGCTTGTTTGCAAAACAGGAGTTCAGTTCACAACAAAAAAAATAAGTTGGTGAGGGGGTGATATCATGAGCTTGTCAAGTTGGAAAGAAATGAGAAAATAGAACTTTTCATCTTCCTGACAATGTTATTTGGGAAGTTTATAAGATGTTCCTCTCTTTCAGTCTGTACTGTTGCTTTTTCCATCCTATATGAAATAGGGCAGATGTAGTCTCGTTGTTGGGAGAGTAGCAAGCGTTGCATTTCATGTTGCTGTCAGCTTTTTTTCTTTTTGGCTTGCCTGGGCTGCAGAGTGTAGAGTTGTTGTCTTGGGCTGCAAATAAAATATATAAAATAGTTAATGTATATAACTAGCAAAACTTTTTATTAAAACATAAAGGCAATAAAAACATAAAACTAGTGGGATAGTTGATCTTGTTTTTAGGGAACTAAAGCATCAGCCTGGTTTGATGGAAGTGGTTGCACTTCTTAGTGAGTTCTCAAGGTGTTCATCAGATTTTTGATGAAATTCTACTTTTCCTGTGCTTCGTCCTTGCAAATAGTTATTCACAAAGGTGGGTACTGCCAAAAGGCAATGATATGAATAAGGTGTGATTGTGACAGGAGGAATATGTTTCCCTGGTAAGTTAGGTCTCATAAAAGTCTAGTAGAAAGATATGATCAAGCTTTCATTTGAGTTGAATGTCTGATTGCAACTCTACCTGCAAACTTTCAAGTGGCACGTATAATGCGTTTCTGTCAACTGAAAACGGAGTCACAAATATACCAAAAAATCAATGATTTTTTAGCAATTTTTTAAACCTATTCTTAAATTCCTTTATCAAAACAGAAAGCAAGGCTGCGTATTTCTTGCTGTTCACAGGATTGTGTTTAGCCAATATATAAAAATGCATAAAATTATTTGCCGTAACTTTAGTTAACACTGCACTGCGTCCTCTCCACATCCTGGATTCTGCTCACAGTGCTCATTGCCAAGTGATGGTTGCGGGCCTTGGACCAAGCCACTGTTGTGATGGCTTGGAGGCAGGGTGTGGGCTGTGTTGGAAGCTGTGCTTGAGGTAAATCTTTTTATTTCCCTATGTGTCCTCTTTGGGTAGTTTCACACTAATGCATTTCATTGAAAATCAAAATAAGTACAAGCCAACGCTGGGAAAATTGCATTTGAAAGTCTTCCCCAGACTCGCTGGTGACCAGTACTGAGAGATTACTTTATCAGCCCTGAAAGAAATATTCATCACGCTTTCACAGCTTTGCCATTCAAGTGTCAGGAAGAATTCAGTTTTCCATTCAGCAGGTGCTGATATAGTTATAACAAATCCTAAGCATGAGAGAAAATAACCAGCACATACATATACATGTACAGTTCTCTCTCCCCTCCCCATTCACCTCATCAAACCTCAACAGTGGAAGGGTTCTGACCTGAAATATCACAGCCAAGTTATTTCATGCTCTGTAAACATGTGCCGGATGATTGCCTCTTCCCCTCAAGCAGAAGGATGGAAAGTATCAGGTTCTTGCTAACAAACCTTGGGACTCCCTCTTTGAAAACAAAATCTGCTGCTTTGTGGCCAGGAGGCTTTTTGCGGCTTCCATTCAGTCCTGCTGAAGATGTGACTTCAGACTGAATGTTGTCGCTACTGGGAAGAGCTCAAGGTTTCTTTAGGAGGAACAAGAACTGAACTGAGTAGGGCCCTCCAGAGGAAATGTCACTTAAATGAGTGATATTTGCTCTTTTCAGAAGCCTAGCCCTCTATTTGTCAAGAAAATGAAAGATTGTTAGAGAAGAAAAAAGTATCCTTGCAGGCAAAAGCATGTCTTTATGAATGAAATATCAGCATGTGCTCAGTATTATGAGCCCCAGACATCCAGGGGTTTGATTCATGAATAAGTGCATAGGCAGCTGGCCCCTTCAAACTTCTCCTACCTTGCTGTGATATTGTAAGAATATTACTGTTTATGTATGATTATTTTGAAGTGAGCAGGTATTTTGTCTTTCTTCAGAATGTAGGCAGCTGAATCATCCATGCAGTGAGGAGAGGCTCCATCAGAGTGGTTGGAATGGCCAGATGAGAGCAGAAAATATGAGTCTACCCAGGGTAAGTTATTTCTTTCTGTGAACAAATGTATTTTAACCACAAAAGAGGAAAAAGTAAGACAGTTCTCACATACTGAAAAGTAATAAATTGAAAGGTCCTGGTTTTTACAGCAAATGAAGTAATCTTTATCATCTGTGGGGCTGGGTCCTGGTATCGGTGTTACCTGATTGCCTCATTTTCTGGCTGTAATTAAGTGTTGACTGGAAAAATAACAAAGGACAGAAGAACCTTCCATCTGAGAGACACAAAGCAACACTCAAACTCGAATATGTATTTCTCAAACAAATCTTTGATGGACTGTACATAACGTCCCTCATGGAGAAAATGTAATTGTTGGCTTATTTTTGAAGCAACCACTCCACACTGCACGTACTCATGTTACTTTTCCTGCTGAAAATGCCAGCCTTATTTATACTTTGAAGGGGAAGTTGAGTCCATGAAACTCTGTAAACCCTTTGGGTAGGAGAAACTCAAGCAAGGTCAGAAAACAATATAACAGAGTTGAAATGGAAAATGAAGCATTCACATACCTGATGTGATGTCTTTTCTATTCACGTGTATGTTTCCTTCAGATGACCTCCATCCACTTACACTCGTACCTTCTTCAAAATGTTGCCCAGAGACAGGAAAAGTAGGAGGCCAGTTTTCCTACCTTTTGTGTGTTGTATCTGTAATTGATATTTTTGCCTTTTGTGTCTGCTTGCGAAATTGCTCATAGAGATGATTTGTAATGCTTGACTTTATTTCAAAAAAACTCTACTAGAACAGTATAGTTGTGCGTGTGACTGCAGCATTCCAAATTTTCAGTAAGTTGGTCAGTAACAGTAGTTATTTGTTGTTATTGTATATAGTTAGAACATAGAAAGCTAAAGTGTAGGACAAGTAATAAAGCTCGTAATGCCCACATTTGGTATATTAGTGAAATTTTACTAGGACTAAATTTTAGTAAAAATTTGAATGGAAAAAAATATGAGAAATGTATTCAAATCATATTCTGGCAAAACATGTATTTTAGGAAAGATGTCATCTTCTAGGTGTTTTAGCATACTCTTCTGCATTGCTCTTTCACCTTCCTGAAAGAGATGTTTTCTGTGTTTGTGATCGTATTTCACGGCAACAGACAGGAATAATATGATCCAACAAGTTGTCCCTGAGCTGACTTCCACACACACTAAATCATGGGTGTCCAACCTTTTGTCTTGTCTGGGCCACACTGAGTGAAGAGGAATGGTCTCGGGCCGCGTGTAAAATATGATAGTTAATGTATATAGCTAACAAAACTTATTTTTTCTATAGTTTTATTAAAACCATTAAGAAAATAGTGCAATGAAATCAAAACTAGTGGAATATTTGGCCTTGTTGTTGTGAAACTAATGCATCAATGTCTGGTTTCAATGTCTGGTTTGATTGAAGTGGTTGCAATTTTTAGTGAGTTCTCAAGGTGTTCACCAGAGATTTTTGAGGAAATACGACTTCCTGAGCTTCACCCTTGAAAACAGCTGTTCACAAATATTCATGTTGTTGCATCTGGCAGTAGGTACAAAGCGTGATTGTGAAGCGAGGGGTATTTCTGTTAAGATAGGTCTTACGGAGGTCTAGTGAAGAGACATAATCAAATTTTTTCTAAACATTGCTTGATAAACTCACCATCAGTAAATGGTTTTGATTTTTTTTGGAATCAAGCTGGGAGGATAGCTTCTATATATCATCTGACCCATCAAGTAATCAGTTTATGTCAAGAAAACAACATATCTAAATTTTGCCAGCTTTTGTTTTGCTAAGCAAAACCAGCTCAGGAAAATCAACAATACCTCAGCCCTTGTCCTGCAGCATAGTCCACAATTTGAAGAATGACCTGAAAAATATGCATAAAAGAAAATGTCTGTATACTTGAGATTATATGGGTAGTTTGGTGCAATCCATTGTATTGCCCAGGTACACAGTAGTCCCTTCAGGAATTGTTTCACATTAGGGTGGACCATATATTTTTCTTCCTCTGCTACAATTTCTCAGGAACTCCCCATTCATGTCTTAAGACAAAGAATTTTCCTCTTTTGAAATCTGCTGACAGGTTTCTCTGACCAGTCTGAGTCCATATGATCTCATGGCCAGGCTGAGAACACGTGGCTAAAGACACCTTACCTTAGGGTTGCAACAGCAAAGAAATTTCCTTTTTGGATGGTAGTGCCTTTTAGGATGGAATAGGTTGGAGACATTAGGTCCTGAGGTACTATAGCAATACTTTAAGCAGAGGGGAGAGAGGGAACAGATCTGGAATGACTGCAGATGCATTTTGAGATGAGCAGCAATTCAGTAAGAGCCACATATATATCAACCCAGAAGTAAGATTATAGTACTGAGCTCCTCTGAAATACAAAACTGGAGCAGAAAGTGTGCATTGCTATTTTAATTACGCTATTAAGGTTTCTTTTCAGGGGAATTACCATCTATTCTCAGCTACTCACGCAAATTGTAAAATCAAGGAATATTTAGGGAGAGGAAAGGTTTTAATACTGGGTGGCAGAGCTCTCAGGCTCTAATTTTATTCTGAATATTAAAAATTGTGGTTCCCAGGAGAGACTTGCTCAACACCTGAGAAGAATAATATTAATCGTTTCTCCTCAGATCTAGTATTCAGGTTACTCTTGGGTAAAACAAGCGACCAGGCACAATTTTTTACAATGACAAAAAATTAAATGTACCTGATTTAGTTTCTGGTTGCTCTCCAAATCACCACCATTAGCAGCAGCTATTACTGTCTATGCTGATTGTCCAATCCTTGTTCCTAAGCCATGAGGCTTTATCAATATACCTCATAAAACAACGCGGGGAAACCACACGCTTAAAACAGTTTTGTGCACATGCACATACATGCATACATATGCAAAAAGCATGCCTAAATACCTCAAAATTCTCATCAGTTTTAGAGGAAGTGGCAGGCCAGAAAATGGTCTCATGACTTGTTTCTTGGGCTCTGCACTTTGAAAGCCTCCTCAAACATATTCTTTGCACCTTCTGAAAGTAGAAAAGAGATGAGGAACATCCTTTGCTCCTTCTTCCATCCATCTAGTTTCTGAGGTGACACAGCTGAGTGTTTGTCCCTAGCTGACTTTCAGGAAACTCTCTAATGTGGTCACTTTGGATATGCCAGCAGCTCCTTTCAGCACAGTTCTGTTGTGGTGTCCCTCCCACATCTCTCTGAGGTAAATCAGTGCTAACCCATGAACAACGAACCAAGGATCAGTAGAAATATTGAGACTAGAACTGCTAATTTGGTCTTGTAGTTACAAATTATTCATCCTGCAGCTACTCCTCTTGATTGTCAGGTTGATTTATAATACCTGTCCTGCACCCACGTTCCTACTTCTCAGCTGTTTCCGGTCCTGGCTTGGTCCTTCTCTAGCTGGTTAACTCTGCCTGATTCCTGTGCTGAAATGTTTCAGCTGCTTGTTCACAGCTGTGAAGCTCTGAGTGTCCTGGGGGACACTGGGAAGCTGCCAGGGAGCTGAGTGCACTAATGCTTTAGCACATTACTTTCCCTCCACTGAGCAGCAGACCTTGACCTCAACTCTCTTTGAAGCATCTTTGGGATAAGTTCTGTTCCTAGTCCTGTGGAGACCAACAAACAGGCCTTGGATCAGATGTTCAGGCTCTTTCATATTTATTTTCATTTGTGACTGGGTGCCTGTACACTTCTAAGGATCTGAGTTTATACTGCATAATGAATCCTCACAGAAAATAAACTCCCTCCTCTTTCATTACAGATAAGTCAGTAGTAGTCTTCTCAGCATCTGTCTATATCAATTTACAGAGTTACTGGGGTTTTTTTGCTTATAGAGGGACAGTTGTCTCCATGTATTTTATTTCTTCATTGGAACTCATTGTTTAGTATTCAAGTCAGTATATCTGCATATACAAGTACATGTGCACGTCTATGTGTATATGCAAATATGAGAGCCCTTAGTATGGATGCACACATCTTTTTCTGAATTGCAGTCATGATAAACAAAGTGCCTCCAGGGCTTTTCTTGCCACTGTTTTTCACGTGTTTGACACTTTCCCAGGGAATTAGTCTTAGTGCATTATTGGATATGTGTTCTAAACAATTAAATTTGACATTTCTGTGAGAGAAATCTCAGACCAAAAGAACTGTAATATCTGAATGCAGAAATATATTGGGAGGGTTCGTATTTTTTTTTTTTCTCGAGGTTCCCTGTCCCTCCCTTTGTCTGTATCTCCTATCCCATTAAATGCCATTGCTCATCATTTTAATATGCAGAATCTCATCTTGGCAGGAGCATTTCATTTATTGAAACATTATTTGAGAACAACTTTATTAAAGATTCAAGATGACAATACAAGATGACATAGTGCATAGCAGCTTGTTACTTGGAAAGCTTTACAGAATTAAACAACGTTCAACAGCAGGCAGGATTCAGTGTGAATTACAGGAATGAGCAGTGTTAAGCTGCTCCCTGGTGAATAAATTAAAAGTATTTAGTCACATGGTCAGTAGTAAATACAGACAGGAGCAGAGGTGCACAGACAAAAGATAAGAAACTGTGTTTGAAAAGAGGTCATGATGGACAGAAAAAGTCAAGAAAGCTACCTCTAGGTTACAGGATGTGCAGAGAATGCAGTGGTGTTCAGTAGAAAGACAGACCTGTAGAGGCAAGGAAATTCTGCCTCCTTACATTTTTCTGATTGACTGAAGGTTATAAAAGGTGAAACCTCCCCTTGTTTAGATTTGGGTATGGACCTCCATTGGCAATGATTTCCAGCTTTGCCTCTGGGGAGCAGATTTCTCAGTGGTTTAATGTGTTTCTCCAGTGAAGGACCTGGCCTCATAAATTGCAAGACCTTTGCTCAGCTAAAAATCTCAAGTGAGTTCATTGCATAATGGAACAGAATGTGAACACTAATAACCGAATGTTAGCAGAGAACATATATGATGAATAGCTGGGGAGAAACATAATGAATAATATTATTTGGTAAAGAACATCATTTAGCTGCAGCTAGAACGAAGTAATGGGTAAAGAGATTAATATATAACAGTTCAGATACATTGAGAACAAATTTATCCAAAGCATCAGCGAAACTAAGTTAAAACTTTTTGCCCATATCATACTTTTGTGGAAAATGTCCTTTAAAACAACAAAAAAGTGATGTCTGCAAGAGCTACTTAATTGCCAATTAGGGACCTCTCAAGTTTTTGTTTACCGTAGAGAAGTAGTCTTCAAAGGATGCTCAGTAAAAGAAACCTGACTAATATCTCTTCCTGACCTTTTGAAAATAATACCTTCTGAAGCACTTTTTAAAAGTCTGTTAATAGAAAATAGAAAACTTTGAAAAATATTGAATAAAAATAAAAACACTTCCATATTCTTCCACCAGCAGGGAATTATCCACAGCCTACTCTCCCTGTTGGTGTTTGTGCTTTCCTTTTCCACTAGTGAAGCCCCCTTTGTGTCCCTTGAAGTTAGCAGGACAGATGTTCTTCTGTAGAATCAAAGAAAAAGTGTCAGCATACTTTGCATAGTAAATAAAGTTCTGGCGTGCTCTAACGCTACTGATCTATACATCACTAATAATGCTATAAATGCAAAGATTCCCCAGTGCCTCACTCTCCAGTGCAGCCATTTCTCTTGCGGGGCTATCTGAGTCACCCATAAGTCGCCATTCAACTTTTTGATGCCAAGTCCATCTTTAAAGAACCAAATTTTAAAGCAGAGGTTTAAAGCAGCAGTAGAGGCTGTAAGCAGGGACCACAGTCATACTGAGTGCAGGTCTGCATGGCAGATGAAGGCTTCCAGTCAGCTTTACTGCATCTCAGCTCACAGCAAAGCAGAAGTCAGCTATCACAGACTCACACCTCAGCTAGAAATATTAAGAGTTGATCACTCTGTTTTCAAGGCAGTTCTTTTGAGGACACCTGGATGAACTCAGGAAATCTACAAGCCCACTTGCCAGAAGTTTCAAGCAAACTTGTGAGTACGCAAAAACATTGCAACCTTTCTGTACTCATTTTACTTCATAGTTATATGCAAAGGTAGCCAAATGACATGAGAAGATGCATTCTCCATGTATAAATGCTCATTAGCAGAGATGAGAAAGCTCAAGAGGGAACTTTGTAATGATTTCCAATCTTTTTTGGAGACCTAAAGCAGACTTCTACAGTTAGGTTATACTTAGACAAAGCCATCCTTGTATTTGGTAAGTCCCCAGCCACTAAACCTTAGAACTTGATGGTGTTTAGGAACTTAATTCTCAGTTCATCTCCTGCTCAAATCAGTGTAATGTGCCAAAATCACTTCTTAGGAAAAAAACAAAATCATCTGTAATCTTTTTTGCACTGTTTCGGATAAAACAGATACTTTCTTAGTTAAAAGTTCTTTTCTCCTGTACTCTCATCCTCCACAACATGCAGCAGATGGTTTGGGGTGACCTGGGCACCAAAAAAAGGGAGATTTCTACGTTGCACTCCTGCAGCTCTGGGACCGTGAAGTTCCCAAAATAAGGATTCCAGGTCACAGACTGGTCTTCTGTTTGCCCTCAGCTGTCTGAGTAGGGTGACTGTTTTGGAATACGAGATTACCTGGAGAAACATCTACTTTAACAGCTGGAGTAGATTCAAGGAAGAACTGGGGAAATTCTCTTTAGTGTGAAAGCTTCCAGCAATCAGGTTATATCCTGCCCCAGAACATAGCAAACTCCCAGTTTGCACAAACAAACACCAAAAAATCTGAGTCATTTCAATTCCTTTCTAAGCTTGGATCTACCCTTATGTTCCCAGCACAAAGAATTTCTTTTTTGTGTGTGAGAAAGGGAAAAGTTAATTACACAATCCCTCCTTTCCTCTTCTGGATTATGCTAGTGCAGTCTAGACTTGCAGTTTAGAAAGCTGTTTATAAGCAGCTGCTTGGCAAAAAGCAGACATCTTTCCTGTAGTCCAATACATTTAAATATTTAAAGGCCAGCTGCACAGAGCGATGTCCCAGAACATTGTCCCTGGGACATGGTGACTCATACCCAGCCTGAGGAACGTGAATTGGACTTTCTGCCACAAGATGGGGCTCTGCCTGCCCTGCTTCCCCATACACCCTACTTTATGCTTTGCTTCCTCTCCTGCATGAAAAATCATTGTTTCCTTGGTTATAATGTGTCTTTTTCTTTCCCCTTCTTGTTTTGCTGTACAGCAGCACATCTATTTTCCATGGCAAGAAAACAACTTTTCTGTCTTGCCCCCAAACAGACACACAAAACTGACAAAGCCTCTAGGATCCCCTTGTCTGAGATGGATGAGCTGTACTTACAGAATTAAAGCAAAACCTTTATTGCAGAGGGAAATGATGCTATAACCAAGCCATCTGTTTCATAGCCTTCTGCAACAGAGAGCATTCATGAAGGTTTCCTTCTTTTTACTGTTTGAACGTTTTACTCCTAACGAGCAGAGGACCAATGACCAGATTCTGATCTTTGCTACTCACTGGCAAAACAGGAACAGGCTGAAGTTGGCATAACTGTCCCAAATTTCCACCAAGGGGAATCGTTTTTAAATCGTTTTATAGAAAAAAATTATTAGTTCTGTGGTTATGCCCAGGGGATTTAAGCGGATCTTTGTAACGACTGGTAGTTAACACATACATAATAAAGCCAATCTGTGCCCTAAGTACTTCTAATGGCTTTGCCTCATGGAGGATCAGTTGGCTGAAAATCAGGCATCATTTCTTTAGAATGGTAGGGGATAGTTTTGACTAGGATTTCTGGTTTCTATTCATCAGGTATTAAATGCCTTAAGTGCTTTTTGTCACTTGTACATACTGTGCGTGAAGATGGTAATTCCAGAGCTGCATGGGATGTTCCCAAGGGGCAGGATCTCTGGAAGAACACTTGTGAGAATAATCACCTGTATGTCTGGCACTGCAGGGTAACCACCTCCTGGGACATGAACTACATGCATGTACCTTCCTATCCAGATGTCTGTGAATGTGCAGTGGACGTCTGAACTTATCCACCAAACAAATTTGGTTCCCTCTCTGAACACATCACCCCAAACTTCATCATAACTGCTTCCAAAGAGTAAAAGAAATAACTGATCAGCAGCACGGCCATGGGTGATACCTAGCCAAGCCCATTCCTCTCGAAGTGATGGCCCTACCTGCCATACTTTACCATACATTATCAAACTCTGCTGTCTGGAGGAACTGAGCTTTTTCTGATTTTTTTCTGATTTTGCAACTCAGTCCTGTATGCCCCTTACATATGCTTTGGTTCATCCTAATTCTAAAATGAAAATTATCATATTCATGAAGGTGGTTTAACTGAGTTAAGAGACTTTGAACCTACAGACCTCTGACAACCCACCACATTTCTCATAGTCTGCTGTGCACTGCTTGTTTCCAGATTTTAGCTATAAGAAGCTGACAGTTTCATTGAGCAGTTGTGAGCCATTTAGCATGGTTTTGCAGACCACTGATGGCCTGTGAATCATTGGTCAATGCATATTACTCTGAATGTACAAAACAGAACCTTCTGAATGACCTAAAATATCTTTTCTTTGCTCCTTCATGATTTTTATTTCTGCTTCTTCTGCTGTTGAACATTTGTACTTTTCTCAGTAAGTACTAGATCATGGGTGTCCAGCCTTTTGGCTTGCCTAGGCTGCATTGAGTGAAGAGTTGTTGTCTTGGGCTGCGTATAAATTATATAGTTAATGTATACAACTAACAAAACTTATTTTCTTATATTTTTTATTAAAACAAAAAAGAGCAACAAAACCATAAAACTAGTGGGATATTTGGCCTTCTTTTTTTTTTTTTTTGTGAAACCAATGCATCAGTGTCTGGTTTGATGGAAGTGGTTGCAATTATTAAATTATTAGTGAGCTCAGAAGGTGTTTGTCAGAGATTTTTGATGAAATTTTACTCCTCCTGTGCTTCATCCTTGCATCCTTGTCCAGAACTTGATGTTTTGCTGATATAAGAATCTTCTTACTTTCAGGTTAAAACTAATTCACAGCCCTAAGTAGAAAGGTTTCATGTGCCACTCTTTGCAGAACTGAGCAAAAGAAAATGCCAGAGACTTTCATTTGCTTATTTTTATTTTTACATAAAAACTACTAAGTAATGTTATACCATTAGTTAGGCAGTGGGCCCAGGACTCCCAGTAAGAATGAACATGCAATTTTAGTGCTGGGATTGAATATTGATTAGGAACGATGAAAAATACTCTTTGTACGGAGTGGACAAAACCTGTTTTCTCCTTCAGTACTTCCTTTCCTATGCAGCCATTTCCAGACTAGTTGTCATTAATTATTAGTTTTAGGAACTGTGGCTTAATGAAGATAAATGATCCTGCAGTCTCTGAAATACAAAGCCGTTTGTACAGTAGCTACTTGGTGGGTCTACATCCAGTTCAGAGCATCCAGCCAGATGTTTCTACCATAAATACTGCCACCAGAATTGTCACAAGCCATCAGCCTCATTAGCAGTTTCTGTAAACCCAGGCCAAGGACTGATGGGTCACAGAAAGTAAATTTCTCTTAGAGATTGTTTTTGCCATATGATTTAAAATGCATTTAACAAGGGGCAGTGAAACAACTGTCTCTACTGTACAGTGGCTGAAAAGATGGCATTACTTCAGCGGAGCCAGTATGGCATTTCTCCCTAGTACCAATCAGTGCTGGAGGACAAACCAGCAGCTGCTCTTGTAGAATAAGTTGCTTATTCATCTCTGTATGGCAGAAAGGAGATTGGGGTAAAGGGCCTCTTTTTCCAGGTGACAGTGATGTTCCAACCACCGTGAGGGCATGGTGCTTCTGAGTAAATAGGTGCTGTCTTTGGAAGAAATGTCTCTTGATGTAAAAAGGTCAAAAGGAAAAACAAACCAAAGCAAAGAACCCCACATACACCAAGTTCTCTTGAAGTGCAAAGATTGAAAGGAAAAACAAAATAAACAAATAAACAAAAAGAAAAACCCTCAGGAAATTTGCAGGAACAATGGAAAGATTTTATTTTAAATGAACATCTTTCAGGTTCTTCAAATGGCCATGATAAAATACAGCACTAACATTTTATTTCCCTCTCTTACCTAAGTCTCATAAACAGTGTAATCAGTTCTGTTGAAATTTTAGAGACTAAACAAACCAACATCCTTAGCCAGAGGAACTGCCCAACGCAGGAATTTCATCACAAAGGTTTAGCAAAACAATTACAAGCAAACTCATAAAGGTAAAGGAATCTTATCTCCAGACAGTTCTGCCAACTTAGTTTGTACGTTCTCTCCTTCTCACACATTCTCACTATTTTTCTTTGTTCCACTGTTCTCTTTTTTTCCTCTATTATTCTCTTTTTGAATAGTTGAAAACAGATTTTTTTTTCCCTTTCTACTACTTCTAAATAAAACAAACCTTATAATCAATGAACTGCATAACTGGCTTTCCAACCCATTGATATCTGAGTGAAGTTGAAACTCAAAATATAACCCTTTGCCACATTCTGGGTAAATGATCTAATAAGAGAGGAATTTTGTGCCTTCCCTGGGATAACGGGTCCTTTGTATGAAAGTAAAAATAAACTTAGATGCCGTATATGGACAGATGTATCATTCTGTACAACTTTCTGTACTTTCTCATATACCAAAAATGGAGAGGTAGAGAAGTGCATTGTTGTTCAAAGTAATTAGGAAAAGAACGCAAGCCATCTTCATTAGTGGTTCACAATATGGCAATGAAAACATGATTGCAGCTTAGCCTAACTCTTCAGCTAAAAGAGCAGGGCCACTACAGCAGGACTGTGGAGAAAAGCTGTATGACAAGAGGTTTGTAATGATTTACAGGGTTTTCTTAATTGCACAATCAGTTGTTTGTTCCAGCTAATTGAGTTTCCCTTCTAGTAATTACTCTTTGCAGTTCTTTATGCCACTGTACTGCATACTCAACTTTTCATACAGCTACCTTTGTTCAGCTACCTCCCTGGACTTTTCTGCCTCATTCAGCTGAATTAGTATTGCTTCTGGAGTGGTTCATGAGGAACGATGGATTTACTCTATATAATTTCTCTGTATATTGTGTATGCCTCTCTGTGGGGGGTGAGAAGAGAGGTATGAAGAGAGATATAGATGTTTCCTTCTTGGTGCGCTCCGGATACTTTGGAGTCTTGCTCTTTATTCTATAAGTCATTGCTACACCCCTGCCCAAAACACTGTTCAAACTACTATCTGTCACTTTAATGACTTCTGAATGTCTATTTCTGACAAGATACCAGATGAAAAAAAACAGCACATATTTAATGGAATCAAAAACTACTAAGAAAAGTCTGTATTTATATAGGGGACTAAAAAACCAAATAAGAAATATTTCATGAGTATATAAAAATGAATATGAAAGAGTGAAGAGGCTGTGATACCAGGACAAATGGAAAGGGGTGACAGTGCTGGAGACTCTCTCATGAACTGCTGACATTTGTAGACAATCTTGTTTTTTTTTTCCATTGATTGTGAAATGTTAACTGCTCCTGCTTGTCTGCTGTTGCTTATTTTTATGCTGTTTCACTGTTTTATTATGCTAAACAATGTTATATGTATCAGTAGCCATTTAAACTCACATGTGTTTATGAAGGTCTTTCCTGTGTTATGGGAAGCTGTGAATCCTTCCCCCTTGATTTTTGCACATGTACCAAGAGGCACCTACTTAAACTTCCTATGACCACTCCAGCCTGAAAAAAAAAAAAGTCTTTAGGTCTTATTTATTAAGAACGTTTGAATTTTCCCCCTATGCCTATTTGTATTAGCCTTCAATGATTTCCATGCACATTTTTCTTCTGTTTCCATTTTTAGGATTGCCAGATGTATACCATTAATGATGACCTGTATGTGTCATACACACTGATATTTCTGTTACTTCTGCTTTTAAGATAAGCAGATGGGGATTTCCTGAATTTCACCAAGCTATATATTGCAAACAGGATATAAATAAAATAGTATAAAACAATGTTCTGAGCTTGCCACTGTTGTCATCTGCTCTGTTACCACCACCGACCAAATATCAATACCATATGCTTTATGTCTATGTTTGCTTTACTTTTATAGTCTTCAACAATAAACCAACAGGCAGTGGAATGTCATTACTTCACTGAAGTTTTATACCATTTAGACACAGCTAATTCTCAACATCTCTTCTCCTTCATATTGTTGTGGTGGTTTCATAACAACGGGCAGTTCAGCATCACCACACTGCTCTCCCACTTTCCCTCCTCAACAGAATAAGGGGAGAAAAAATGATGAAAAAATGCTTGTGGGTTGAGGTAAGGAGAGGGAGATAACTTTCCAGTTATCATAATAGGCAAAACAGACTCAGCATAAAGGAAACTAATGTCATTTATTACCAATTGTTAACAGACTATAGCAGTGAGAACAAAAAGCAAACTAAAAACACCTCCACCCCATGCATCTGCACTAAACTGAACTGATGTTCAGTTGCCAGTTTGATTTGGCATTCAACTGAAAAAATTGGGCAGCAATTGTTCGTTATAGTTGAGCTAAAACAAATAGTGTGTGAGAGAGAAAAACCTTTTCTATGCCAACCTGACAGCTTTCCTTCAAATAGTAAAACTATGTTGCGTTTCACTTTGGTTGTTTTCAAATTTGATTTAGGCTTTTAATTTTGGTGCAGTTCAGCTTTAACTTCTCTAAAATATATATGTCATTCTGAAGCAAAACAATGAAAACTCGAAAAATAAAACTGAGTTCCAAAAAACATTTTAAAAAGAAAAAAGTCAATGCAAAGATTCAAAATCTCTCTAACATTTTCATTTGATCTTTTTCTGACTGAAGTTATTTTTCACGTGTAGCCTCAGCTTGTAAATGGCTGTGGACTTAATAAATTACTCCTCATCTCAAAATACCACCAACTGAAAAAACCAAAAGTATAAGCTTGTATTTTAAGATCTTTTTAAAACAAGCTCTTCCTCATAGGATATTCGGTTTGGTAGCCTGAGTGAAACAAATGGGTCCTAGTCAATATAGCTAATATAAAACAATACAGAGATCATTGTCCAGAGTGCTGTGAAACGCCTTGAGTGCTTCACTATGAGCTTGTTTGGTTTTGATGCTTTGATTATTTTGGTGTTTGGTGTTGTTGTTGTTGACAAAGAAACTTGAATTTTGAAGAAGAAAAATAAAAATGACCGTGCACCATATTCTCTTCCAGTAAGTTTAATTTCCTAATTATTTGTAGGGTCATTCCTGAAAGCTGCCAAGGTGTGACTCATTTTTATTAAGCACTGTGCCATCCAAAACTGTTCATCAATATCTTTCAGCCTTTCATTTCTCTCAGCCAGTGTCCCTTTTAAGCAGAACTCAGAGCACTGGATTTGGTTGCTTTAGCTCTAGTGAAAAGCAAGCTCACATCAAATATGCTGAAAATGATGTAACCTTTATCACAGACCTAGTTAGGGGACTAGGATGGAGTCCCTAGCTATAGAAGTAAGTGCTCCTGCCGAGCCTTGGAGGATAGTTTAGCCTACAGATCCATGCTGAGTCAATGTCCAAAGACTACTATTAGTTACACTGCTTTTGAGCCCATTACCTTTCAGAGAAGTCTTTAACAAGAGATTTTTTGATTCATGTCACTAAAAAATTCCTGTCAATTTTTTCAAGAATATGGATTTACACTAAATGTTTGATCAAATTCTGTTCTGCAGTTCTGGTTATGTCGCAGGCCCAGGTCTTTTCATCCTAGTCTACTCTGCTGTTACATCTGTAGTCAAAAATAAATAAATACACTTAAGCTCTTACTTCAGAAGCTGCTCTCATCCTCGTAATGGTTGAAGTTACCTTTTCTAAGCCGAGGACTTAGGAGAAGGTTGCTAATTTTTTGGTTAGTTCTGGGGGAAATAAAGTTTTCTAAGTGTACAATGATTTATTGTTATTCTTTCTATAAAGCCAAGGAAAAGAGAAAGAGGAACTGAGCAATGGATGATCCAAGAATACTAAGACTGAATTGGCAACGTTCATTAATGCTGTTGCATTATAAATGATCATGAAATGCACTGTTTAGAATTCTAACCACCCCAGTAAGGGCAGCACATTTATTTTTAGAGAATTGTTAGGAACAATTGCTTGGTCCTCCTTATAAATAGCAGCAGCCACAAGTAGAAATTAACTGCTGTGTAAACACAGTTGGGAAGTGTACGTGTCTGTGTTAGAGTGAATGAACTGGGTTGCACAGCAGACAAATAACAGCCAACAAACTACTACTACTCTTGCTGCAGCAAATCCTACAGGAAACCTCTGCTAGCTGCTGTGATCTGAGGACAGCCCCCTAGGATGTCTAGGAAGCCCTAAATGCTAAATCTGGGTTGTGGCTATCTTGTGGTTGTATCTTCACACACCATCGAAACTACAAAAACCACTCTGCCTGGTAGGGATGCTTGTCTGTCTGGAGATTTCTTTTCAACAGAGAGCATCACCCTGGGAGGTCTTCAAGAACCACTGCTGACGCAAGGGGGAAATTCAAGTGCTTACATTAGAAGTACTGTATCAAAAAATAGTGAGTAAATTACATGCCTAAATTATGATAACTAGAACTGATTTTCAATTATTATTACTTAATCATTTATAAGGTTAGCTAGGGCTCATTTCCAGTGTCTTCTCTAAACTCTCCTCATTGTTTAAATTGGGAAAAAATGTTTGCTTTGCTTCAGCACAGACGTGGCCTGGATCACTGTACATTTTCATGTAACAGCAGCTTTCCAGCTTCAAGATAGCCCCTTGTAGGTGCTACTGCTTGTATTCAGTATTTCTAGAGACTTATCCTTAAGTAAAAGGACATCTTTTGTATGCACTTTTTAAAATCCATGTCGTCTTTGATGAGCATGCAAAAAAAAAAAAAAAA